>SNQJ01S0011360.1:192865-209664 GCA_010110895.2 Picea sitchensis
AAATCTGATATTTTGTGCAGAGAAATTTACGTATTTTTATTCTCACACATGCCAACCTCCAGACACTTTACATTTATTTTAGTGAATGTTG
Source organism: Picea sitchensis (assembly GCA_010110895.2). NCBI lineage: Eukaryota > Viridiplantae > Streptophyta > Pinopsida > Pinales > Pinaceae > Picea > Picea sitchensis. The sequence goes on from SNQJ01S0011360.1 coordinate 192,957, forward strand.
GCATCGACAAAGTCTACATTGCCTCTGGCACATCCTGGCCTCCACATATTTCGTTTTACTAAGTTTCATGTCGCATGTTTTTTTTTTTTTTTTAACATAGTCCAATGTCAAATATGATATTTTGTGCGGAGAAATTTGGATCTTTTGCTTCTCGCACGTGCTATCCTCTACATGCTTTTCACTAAGTTTTATGTGTGAAGTATCCACAATTCCATCAGTATCCTCTATATCTGCACACATTTACTTCCACACACAAAAAGAGTCAAACTGAAGATTTGGTTGTGCTATTATTTATTTTCTATTATCTTGTTCCCCTCGCACAACTATATCATCTTACAACAAAGATTCCATAATATTTATATTATTCTTCAAATGCATACCCAATGAATAAACTAGAAATCAATTGCAAATACAAAAGATCAAGTCAATTAACTATTTCCTAGACTAAACTCAACAACCTATATTTCAGACTCGTTCCAACTTTTGTAATTTCCACTCCTTATCCTAACTTCCAAACACTTTACATTGGTTCTCGCATATGCTAACCTTGACACTGAACACTTCACTTATTTATATTGATTCATGCATATGCTAACCCCCATTGAACCCTTCACTTACTTAGTTACTAATTTTTTATCCACGTCGAACATTTACTATTTAATTACTAAGTTTTACTTGATATTAAAAAATTAGCAAGATTTACTTTACATTCAATAATTTCTTGTCTTGCCTATTTTTACAAACTTTTGTCCTAAATGTTTTTAGTCCAAGCACTTTACACTACTTTCCACATATGCTAATCTTCTTGTTGAACATTACACTTTTCACTGAATTTTATGTGCAAAGCTCCAACAATTTAATGGCTCTCCTTTATATCTGCACACATTTACTTATCCACAATAGACAGTCAAACTGAAGATTTAGTTATTTTATGATTTCATTTATTTTCTTTCTGCATATGCTAGCATGGTGTGTTTCATTTTGTTGATTTCATTGTCTTGTCAAATTCAAATTACGAAGTATATTATTTAGCATAGTTTGTTATGTGTGTTGAGAATGTGATGACTTTGTCAATTGATTTCATTAGATGTATCCATTCATGAATATGATGCTTCCCTTAATTCATAGATCCATCTTGTGTCAATAGATAGCAATTATTTTTAAGAAACTCTTATGCTAAATGTTTTTACCTCCACAATACTAAATGTTTTCACTTGTTTTTTATTTGTTCTTATCTTTCTCCTCTTGCATAAACAATAATGATATTCTACTTTTGGAGAGGTGCAGAAAGTATATGTATGCAAACTATATGTCTGTGTTGAAGATGTATAATTAACATTTATTAAATTAATAAATAATTGTTAATATTTTAATTATTTGTTTAGGACTATATTATAATAAAAAATAAAAAAATAAATTTTTTTTACACCAACATACATCATTATCAAATACTATATTATAAAATTTAGCCATTATTTCTATTAAGAACGCTCATTTCAATCACTTACAAAAATAGCTACATGGTTTTTTTATGTATTTCATTTACTAAGTGTTAGTTGTGCGGTTATATACTTGTGCGGAGGTGCGAAAATTATATGTGTGCAAACTATATGTTTGTGTTGAAGTTGTATTTTATTACTAAGAGTTTGTTGTGTGAGGATATACATGTGCATAGTTGCAGAAGGTATATTCGTGCAGACTATATGTCTATGTTGAAGATGTATAATTAATTTTATTACATTAATAATTAACATTTATTTTTAATATATGTATACACGTAAAAATCATTTGGTTAAGAATATGCATATGCATAACAATATTCTATTATTCATAACATTGATAACTATTAGACTAATTGTTCATTGTGAAGGGATATATCTACGTGGAGGTGCGGAAGTTATATATGTTTGTGGACTATATGTTTGTGTCGAAGATGTATTTTATTTACTAAATTTTCATTGTGCATGAATATATCTGTGTGAAGGTGTGAAAGCTATATTTGTGCGAACTATATGTCTATTCTCAAGATGTATAATTAACTTTTATTTTTAATATATGTATATATGTAAAACATATTTTGTTAAGCATATGCATATGCATAACAATATTCTACTATTGATAACATTGATAACTATTAGACTAAGTGTTCACTATGTGAAGGTGCGAAAGGTATATACGGAGATGTATAAGTAAATTTTATTAAATTAATAATTAACTTTTATTTTTAATTTCTATCATTTATGCCCATTTCAATCACTTACAAAAATAACTATATCATTTTTACGTATTTTATTTGCTAAGTGTTTGTTGTGCAAGAATATACATGTTTGAGGGTGCATAAGTTATATGTGTTCAGACTATATGTTTGTGCTGAAGATGTATTTTATTTACTAACTCTTTGTTGTGCAGAGATATACCTGTGCAGAGTTGTGGAAGGTGTATCTGTGTGGACTATATGTCTGTGTTGAAGATGTATAAGTCCTTTCTGCAACACTAGGACTATAGCAATCGGTTTTGTGTTGACCGCAATTTTGTTTTTGCATTGACAAAAAAATTATTTCTTTTTTTCCATAGTTTAACTTTGTTGCAAGCAATCAAATTTTTTTCCTGGCTTCTAATTGGTCCTTCAAAACAACATCTTATTGTCAGGCAAGCAGTGGGAATTTAAAACACAATTTTATTCCGCACATTTAGCAAATGGTTGGAACATGTGAATGTATAGGTGTTGAACTAGTGAATGTATGAGAATGTAATAAACAATTTAATTATGCAGCCATAGCAGGTGATTGGAATAGGTGCATGTGCAGGTGAAGAACAAGTGTGTGTACGAGTCCCAAAGTTATGATGTGCAGGTATAGAACAATTGTATTTTATTTACTAAGTGTTCGCTATCCTGAAGATGTATAATTAACTTTTATTAAATTAATAAATAATTATTAATCTTGTAATTATTTGTATAGGACTATATTAAAAAAATTTAAAAATTGGTTTTACACCAACTAACAAACATCATTAACAAATACTATGTTATAAAATTTCACATGTGCAAGAGATATATGTTTGCACACTATATGTCCATGCTTAAGATGTATTTTATTTACTAAGTGTTTGTTGTGCAGGGATATACCTGTGCGGAGGTGCAGAAGGTATATCTGTGCAGACTATATGTTTGTGCTCAAGATGTATAATTAATTTTTATTAAATTAATAACTAACATTTATTTTTAATATACGTATACATGTAAAAAACATTTTGTTAAGCATATGCATATGCATAACAATATTCTATTATTGATAACATTGATAACTATTAGGGAGCAATTGCTACCGTGCCATAGAGGACTGCTCTAGTTGAAGCGGACATTGTTTAACCTAGCCGTGGTTTCCTTACAGTGGTCGATCCATGGCCGCCTCAAGGAGCGGGGAGCCAAGCGCTCCTCCCCCACACAACAATGCATTTCGTAAACTATTGACCAGGCATGGCAAGAAACCTACAAACGCTACACCTCCTAGTTTTGTAAAATGCTTAGAAACGATTCCTGAAATTGATCTGCCTCCGGATCAGCCAATGAGAGTTACGGTCTCGCTAGCTGAATGAGGGTTGGTTGGCCAATTCATGGGGCTCTAGCCATCCACCAAAACTACAGAAAAATATATACAAAGGAACTGGAGACCCTTAATCCAGAACAGTGTTACATGTTATGCAGTGGGCAGAGGTTATTACATTTTCGAGTTCATTTCAGAAGCCGACCGGGACTTGATCTTCAGGAACGAACCCTATTTCATGGGTCCTCAAGGCCTCTATCTAAATCACTGGCATCCGAGCTTCGATCTGGAATCGGAGGTTCCCAAGGAAGTCCCGGTGTGGGTCAGGCTCCCCAACCTCCCCATCCACTACTGGAACAGCTCCTCGCTTCAGGCAATCAACAATGGCCTTGGGAACTACATTGATAAGGTGGAACCAAAAGATCAGTACTCATGTGCTCGTCTCTGCATGGAGGTGAATCTGGAGGTAGGACTCCTAGAGGCAGTCAATCTTAAGGTAGGAGAATGGAAGCACTTTCAAAAACTTGACTATGAATAGTTATCGTTTAAATGCATGGGATGTCATGAGTATGGGCATTTTCAGAGAAATTGTCCCAAATAAACATGCATGGAGAAAGACACAAGCGAGGGATGGCAACAGGTGGGTAAAGCAAAATATAATGCAAGGGCAAAGGGGTCAAGTTTGGAAAAGAAGCCCAGGCGCATCAAGCAGATCCAGAACCCAACAAAGACACACGGGATAGTAGTAAGGGAACATATACAGAAAGAACAAATGAAACTACAGAAGTAATAACGCAGCCAAGCCATGCAGAGGTGCCAGAACAGTAGAGCCTAAATCTGGATCTAGTGGATATCCCATCGCAGGGGAAAGAAAAAGATCAAGTGCAAGATCCCAGAGAGACAAGGGGAACCCAAGCGATGGAGGAGGGTGAGATCCATACAGGAAGCAGTAGTGAGGAAGATAGCAGCATCGAAATCACCCCAAAAAAACTCAGAAGAGGAAGGAAATCCAAAATAGTGGAGCAAGAAAAAGAGACTTACAAGGACGTCCTAAACGGATCACAGCCAACCCTCAAGTAGCTGATCAATGTCAGACAGAACAGGAAGAAGTCCAAGGCCTTCAAGGAAGGCCAAAACTCCCCCGCAGGTAATCAATGAAATTGGTGTCTTGGAACTGCAGAGGTTTCGGAAGCACACCCAAAGAAGAAGCACTAAAAGACATCATTAAGACCGCTAAAGCCGAGATCCTGCTGATCCAAGAAACCAAGATGGAGGGACAAGACTTCCTCAGGAGAGCTAAAGCAAGATGGAATGTTAGTAGTGGTATAGCAGAAAGTGCAAGAGGAGCTTCGGGCGGCCTTGGCACGATATGGAACTCCAAAAAATATGACCTACGCATGCATGAAGCGTGCAAACACTGGATCTTCACTAGCCTTCTCCATTTGGATTCAGGGAGACAGGTAAGCCTCTTTAATCTCTATGTACCAGTCCTTCCAGAAGACAAAGCCTCTTGCTGGGAGACCCTAAGGGAGTTCATGAAACACAACGCCCTGGATAATATCATCCTTGGGGGGGATCTGAATCTAACCCTCTCGGCAAACGAGAAAAAAGGAGGCTCAAAAGTTCAGGACCAAGCAAGGGAATGGGTAGAGGACCTAATGTCTACCTGGGAGTTGGAGGACATAAAGCCAGTAAAGGGGAAATACACCTAGTCAAACAAGAGGGTGGGGCCAGGGCATATTGCAGCAAGACTGGACAGATTCCTTGTCCAAAGCTCCTTCCTTGTCTTAGGACTAAATTTAGACTCCTCTATTCTCCCCCATAGCATGTCAGATCACAAGCCAATCTTTCTTAGCCTGTCATCTGACAATAATCTGGGGCCAATCCCTTTTTGTTTCAATCCAAGGTGGATCCAAGAGGAAGGCTACCTTGCCCTGGTAGCCAAGATCTAGAATGGTACAGTAACAGGCTCCCCTTTTTTTGTCTGGGAAGAAAATCTCAGAAGGCTAAAAAGAGCTTTAAAAGAGTGGGCCAAATCCCTCCCAAACCTCGCATCAACGCACCTAGAAGCTCAACAACACTTAAAATCTTTCCAGTTAGAAATGGAAGATGTGGATCCCTCGAAAGAAAACCTGCAACAAGAAGCAAAATTGCAAAAAGTCTGGCATCAAGCATGTAGAGAAGAGGAGAAATACTGGCAACAAACATCGAGGTGTCTATGGCTAGAAGCAGGGGATAAGAACACCAATTTCTTTCACAAGCAAGCGGAGGCCAGGAAGCAGTTCAAAACGGTAACAGAAATCCATACCCATGACCAAATTATAACTGACTTTGAGGGCATCAAGGAGGCAGCGGTGCATGCTTTTGAAGCGCTCTACACAGAGCCTCACCAAGAAGCAAGTGACCCAGCCGCCTATCCTTTGACTTTGATCCAGGCAAAGATACAAGAAGAGGTTAACAACAAGTTGGTCATGGAAATATATCAACAAGAAATCAAAGAGGCCCTAGATCAACTGCATTCGGAAAAATCCACAGGACCAGATGGCTTTACGACCAGATTTTATCAGCATGGGTGGGACATCATTAAGTTTGACCTCATGAAACTCATTAGGAAATCCAAATCTTGTGCCATAATTGGAGGAGGAACCAATTCCTCATTCTTAGCATTGATTCCGAAGGAAAAAGGAGCGACCAACTTTGACAGGTTCCAGCCTATCTCCCTTTGCAACACTAGCTATAAAATACTCACCAAAATCATAACGAATAGACTCCAAAGCGTTCTCCCTGCTATTATTCCAGAAAATCAAGGGGGTTTCATAAAAGGAAGGAGCATAATGGACAATATCATCCTCATCCAAGAGGCACTTCACTCAAGTCTACGGTGGAAAGAAAAAGGTATGATACTCAAACTTGATCTCTCAAATGCATTTGACAGGGTCAGGCATGCTTTTCTGTTCCAAGTAATGGAGCGTTTTGGGTTTGCGTCCTCCTTCATTAGCTGGATCAAAGCTTATATATCTGGACCCTGGATAGCGCCTTTGGTAAATGGATGAGCCACAAAGTTCTTTCAAGAAACAAGAGGACTCTGACAAGGCTGCCCCCTTTCCCCTCTCCTTTACGCCCTCCAAGCCTCTGTCCTTAGCCTCCAGCTAGAGTTTGGACAATGACAGCTCAATCTTTCTGGGTTGCGAATTGAAAAAGGGGTAAAGGACATTAACCATGCCCAATTTGCAGATGATACGCTGCTTCTGGGAGGCATAAGTCTGGTAATAGCCAAGAAATTTAAGAAGGAGCTTGACATTTTTACAGACATCTCAGGCATTGTGATCAGTTCAGCCAAGAGTAAAATCTACGGGTGGAATGTTAACCCAAGAGAAATGCATGATATCTCAAGAATACTTGGGATTGAAGGAAGCACCAGCTGGGAAGCGTTTAATTATCTAGGAGTTCCTATCACTAAAGGCGTCCCAAAACCTACTCACTGGAATAACATGATGGAGAGAATCAAGAACAGAATCCGCTCCTGGGGAGCCAATTGGCTAAACTTAGCAGGCAAACTAGTTCTCATAAAAGCAGTTTTATCTAGCATCCCAATCTATCAAAGTGAAATATTGTTAGCGCCTAAGTCTGTAATACAGAAAATAGAGGCGATGACCAGGCAGTTCCTTTGGGAAGGAGGAAAGAAAACGGGAAGAAGGTTGCACCTCGTCAATTGGGGGAAGATTACAAATCCCTTTCTAGGAGGGGGACTCCAATTAAAGGACATGCAGATGCAAAATTTGGCTCTTGGAGCAAAATTTTTATGGAATCTAATCACAGGGACTTCCAATTGGAGCAAGCGAGCCCTCTGGAAAAAGTATTTTCGAGGGCCCAAGACAAAATGTTTAGGGAACCCAACAAGGCTAGGGAAGGGCTCTCCAATTTCTAGCTTATGCCAGAAGGCGTTGCCGGCCTTCCTCCCACATCTCACTTGGGTCCCAAGAAATGGGAAGAACATCAGCATTTGGGAGGACTCATTCCTAGGAGGATCAACACTCTCAACTAGGACGGAGCTAAGGCGTATAAAATATTGGATGCAGAATAACAATATACACAGTCTTTGGGATATCTCGACTTGGAGAAATGATGAAAGCAAGTCTTGGTCCAGTTGGGAGATCGCCTCTCTACTTCACGATCTAGAAGAAGAGTGGAGTAGCCTAAAGAAAGCATTGCAAGGGAGAACCCCCCTATGCGAGAAAAATAAAGAGAAGATAGGTTGGGGATCCAGCGTAGGGACCTACACCACAGCTGGGGGCTACTACCATCTCGTTCCAGGCCTCCAAGAGCCATAAGACTCGGAAATATGGAAGGCAGTTTGGGCAGTGAAATACCTTCTGAAAATCGATCTGTTTGTTTGGACAGTGGCCCAAAAAGGAGTTCTCTCAGGAGAAAATCTCAGGAAAAAAGGGTGGGCAGGACCCACAAGATGCCCACTATGCTGTCAAGCAGAGGAGACGACAAACCACTTGCTACTGAGCTGCCCGTTTGCCAGTGAAGTCTAGCATCTAGCCCTAGGTTTAGGAGCCTTGACCCCTCCCCTTCCGCAGGATATCTAGTCTCTGCTTTCAAATTGGCAGGTTCTGTGCCCTTTCAGGACAACAAATCAAGGGTATCTTACAGCGACTTGGAAAGCTTTGCCAAAGTTCATTCTCTGGAAGATCTGGCTAGAAAGGAATAACCGGATTTTCAGAGAAGAGCAACGAACGCCAGCCCAGGTAGTTGTTACGGTTAACGACCTCTTCAGTGAGAGTGCACCCTAATTTATAAAGACCTCAAACTCAAAGGCCCTGGGACATGAAGAAGAAGAATGGATGTGCCATCTGGGGCTTCAAAACGTCCCGCCAGGGGGACCCCCAATCTCCACACCCTGCAGTTGGGAGCTCAAAATGGATAAAAGTGCATTGGAGGAGTGGAAAAACTCTCTAAACTCCATCATATTCTCATTCGATGGAGCGTCCAAAGGTAATCCAGGGAAGGCAGGGGGAGGAGGGATAATAAGTGATCCAACTAGGAATGTCATTTTCAGATATGCCTGGGGACTAGGCATCGAGCCCAACAATAAAGAAGAAGCCCTTGCCCTCTGGCAAGGACTCACCCAAGCCCTGTCCTTAAACATTCGAGACTTAATTGTGATTGGAGATTCAAGGCTCTTAATCCAAGCCCTAAATCAGAATACCAGGGTGGCGAATCGGCAACTCAAGCACTTCATTGACAAAATAATGATTCTCATGCGCCAGTTCCAATCAATACAATTGTTTCATGTTCTGAGAGAGAACAATGCCCAGGTAGACGTCGAGGCCAATACGGGATCCCGTTTGGGGAAAAGCACAATGATACTCAACGGAGCCATGGTAGAAGGGAGTATCCCATAATTTCCCTAATCCAGGCTGACTACACAAGTGGCCAAATGGACAAGACGCAGGGGCAGAAGACAAGATAGTCCGATCCCAATCTGTCAGCGCGATATTTAGATAGGACGAGATTCTTCATCATATGGTCGGCGATCTCAAAGTCTCAAGCCATACCCTCGCGCAGAGACTCCAGCAGGGTAAGGACGGAGACGGATTATAAAACACAGGTAGGCATGAGAGGGATGAGCAAAGTAAGAGGAACATCGAGTAAGGAGGGCAACTCAAGGCAACATATCTATGTAGCAGAGGAAAGTCAGAAGAGGAGTAAGTGGAATTTCAGGATGGCATCGAGCTCGGGTCCATAACCATCTACAGAGGAGCATATAACTGCGTTGGAAGAGGAGCTGACGAAACCGCGGGGTCTCATGGTCAGCATGGAAGACTTCTTGCAGAACTTGGATAGTGAGGCAGGGAGGAGAATGGAGGCTTTAGAAAATGACATTCTCTTCACATGATCCAGGTTGAGTGAGGAGATCTGGAAGCTGAGGAAGGATTTGGGAAAACCAAAGAAGGATCATGAGGAGAGAATGCGAAATCTGGAGCAACAGATGGAACTGTTAAACAAGGAATGGAAAGAAGAAAAAGCGCAGCCAAAGGGAAAAGGCAAGGAGCAGTTCAGAAGCACTTCCAAAAGCAAGAATCTCTCTTTGAATTTTTGTAATAGCCATTCATGGCACTTAAGTAGTTCAGCAATAGCCAGTCACGGCATCTAGGTACTTTGTAATAGCAACTAAGAGTCACAGTCAACTTTAGTTAAGATATTTGCATTCCTATAAACTTTGTAAAAGCACCAGTGGCTTGCCGTTGTTCTTAATACAAATCTCATTAATCGTTTCTGTCAAAAAAAAACATTGATAACTATTAGACTAAATGTTTGTTGTGAAGGGATATACTTGTGCGAAGGTGTGGATTCTATATGTATGAAAACACTTTGCATTGGTTATGTCCATCCTAACCTCCAAACATTTTACATTGCTTCCTACATATGCTAACCTCCCATTGAACACTTCATTTATTTACATTGCTTACAACATATTCTAACATCCCCATTGAACACTTCACTTATTTATTAAGTTTTACGCCACATTGAACACTTTACCTTTTTATTTATTTTTACAAAGTTTTATGCTAAATGTTTTTACTCTAAACACTTTACATTGAACAAATTCCTTTTTTTCTTATTTTTACAATTTTTTATGCTAATTGTTTTCACTTGATTCTTATCATTGTCCTTTGCATAAAGAATACTGATATTTTTCTTTATTATATGAATTATATTTTGACAAATACTATTCATTATCTATGCATTTAGTTATATTAAGTCTCATTTTTCATCATATATTTCGCACTGGACATCATATTTCCCACTCAGCAGGGATTGCGCTAACATGCATCCCTTGTCTATTTTGGCATAAGTGTTCTTATTGCTTTTGAGTTGGGATAGTGTCTTACTTGTCCAATATATTCTTTCTTGTATTACAAAAATAGAAGGGGGATATTAGAGTTTGGTCGTTTTTTGTAGTTGTGTGGTTTGTTTGGTTTCTTGTCTAGTACTTCTTCATGGTTGGATGTGCACAGGTGTTTATGTTTACATTTTTTTTTTTTTATGTATAGTTATTTTGATTATTTTTGGGTTTTAGTCTAAATGGTGTATGTTTACAAGTTAATGACTATGTTGGGTGGTCATTCACATGGGAAGGAACTTGTGAGACTGAGACATGCCTACATGATATGCCTATGGGTTTGCAAATGATTGTATACTAAGTCTAAAACAAATTGAACAAATTGTATGATTGTATATTAGGTCTAGAATAAATTGTATGATTCTTGGATTTTGATCGTATAAATGTTATTCCTAGATTTGGTAATATAAATGTTGTTCTAGTTGATTTTATGTGTATTTGTAATTTTTATTGAATTTTAATTTTTGTAGTTGTAAGTGTATTAATGTTTTAATCAATCATGTTTATTATTACACATCATAATAGTATATTGGAGCTCTATTTTTATGTTGTCCTTTTTAAAATAAGGTTTCTATGTGAGATGAATTTTTTTATGTATCACAAATCTCAAAGGTGGTAGATATGCCTTTGTTTGACCTCTCATATGGGAGATGCTCATGGTAGTAAATATTTTGGACAAGTATAATTATGAGTCTTCTACATATGATTCTTTAGATATTTAATCTCATTCAACTTTCTATATTTAGAAATGTCAAGTTGCACTAAGAAATATGCACATGCCATTGTTACTTTGTAGGTATGACAATTTTATTTTTTTATTTCTCTGTTAAAATTTGAATTCTAAGATAATGCAAATTTTTTCTTATCGTGAGAGTGGTAAGGCCTTGAATTTTGCAATTCTTAATTGTTTTTTTTTCTATTTGTATTCTTCTTTTGCAAGAATATGTGTATCTTGTAGCATGAAATTTAGAGTGAGGAACCACACTATTGCAAGGAGGAAGGAGAGAGTGGAATCACCACTAATTTTTATGGGAAAACCAAGAAATCCTAGGAGAGAAAGGGAAGTATTAGAGATAAGACCATTAGATTAATGATGGTTTTAATCTTATTTAGTTATCTAGGGTACTTTTATTAGGGTTCGCAACAATTAGATGGTAACATGATATTAACTAAGGAAACCAAACTAGCCTATGGTTAATTTACCAAAATTCTTTAGTGAGCTAATTAATCTAAGTAATGGAAATGGAAGAGAGGATAAATGGAAAGAACTCACTTGGAAGAATGATGTTGTAGGTGTTAAACTTTCTTTGGATGAAGATTAGAGTTTTTGCGGACCTCTAAGAGAGATTTACTCCACTTGAGTAGACTTGAACACACTTCTACACCTTCCTACAAAACAAAATCGATCTTGATCCCTAATACAATGCAATAAAAACATCTATATCTACCATATTAATAATCAAACAATGAAGTGTTGTATGGTGACCCAAATTTCCCTAAGATATATGGTAACCCCTCTTTTCCAAGCTATGTTGGAACATCCTTTGAGGTAGAAGGGTTGAATCACCCAAAGCATTGGAGGGGACTAATCTAATGGAGATTCCTTTGGACAAAAAAGAATGCCTTCAAAGGAGAAACCAAACTAAGGTAATAGATTCTTATAGAGGTTGTGAATATGACAGGAATAAACAACCCAAGAGAATGGAAGATAAATTTGAGATATAGATCATGATTTGATGTCAATCCAATAGGATTCATACAAGATAGGTTTACAAATATAGAATATTTAAATAACCTTTACAAAGAAGAATAGATCAATATAAATAGGAAAATTAATGACCTCAAGTCAAATGTTTATGCCAAATGTTTTTACTCCAAACACTTTACATTGAACAATTTATTTTTTTGCTTACTTGTTTACAAAGTTTTATGCTAACTTTTTTTACTTGATTCTTATCATTGTCCTCTTTTCATAAATAATAATGTTATTTGTTGGACTACTATTGTTGTTAGACCAAAAATCACAAGCGTTACTTTCCACCACAATCGTCAAAGTTAGGATCCATGAGAGGGGGTTACCCCATGTTGTGAAACTCACGGGAAGCGTTGAACCCAATTTCCAACAATCTCCCCCCCAGTGCATATCAGGCGAGTTTTGAACTAGATACTAGTCGCTCCGATACCATTTGTTGGATTCTTATTGTTGTTAGACCAAAACCAGCATGTGTTAGTCTCTTCCGTAACCTTTAGAGTTAGGCTCCACGAGAGGGGGTTAACCCATGTCGTGAAACTCGTGAGAAGTGTTGAACCCAATGTCCAACACTATTTTTATTTATTATAGGAATTATCTTTTGACAAAGATTATTCATTATCTATACATTTAGTTATATTAAATTTCATAGTTCAACATATATTTCCCACTCGGCAGGGATTGCACTACCATGCAACCCTTGTCTCATTTGGCATAAGTGTTCTTATTTCTTTTGAGTTGGAATAGTGTCGTATTTGTCCAATATATTAGTACTTGTATTACAAAAATAGAAGAGGGATATTAGAGCTTGTTCCTTTGTGGTAGTTGTGTGGTTTCTTTGGTTTCTTTTCTAATACTTCTTCATGGTTGGATGTGCATAGGTGTTTAAGTTTACATTTTTTTTAATGTATAGTTATATTAATTATTTTTGGGTTTAAGTATAAATGTTGTTTATTTACGAGTTAATGACTATGTTGGGTGGTCATTCACATGGGAAGGAACTTGTGAGAATGAGACATGCCTACATGATATGCCTATGGGTTTGCATATGATTGTGTACTAAGTCTAGAACAAATTGAACTAATTGTATGATTGTATATTAGGTCTAGAATAAATTGTATGATTCTTGGATTTGATAGTATAAATTCTATTTCTAGATTTGGTAATATAAATGTTGTTCTAATCGATTTGATGTGTATTTGTAATTTTTATTGAATTTTAATTTGTGTAGTTGTAAGTGTATTAATGTTTTAATGAATTATGTTTATTATTACACGTCATCATAGTACACGGGAGCTCTATTTTTATGTTGTCCTTTTATAAATAAGGTTTCTATGTGATATGAAACCTTTTATGTATCAAAACTCTAAAAGGTGGTAGTTATGTCCCTGTTTGACCTCTGATATGGGAGATGCTCATGGTAGTAAATATTTTGGACAAGTATAATTATGAGTCTTCTACATATGATTCTTTTAGATCTTTAATCTCATTCAAATTTTTGTATTTAGAAATGCCAAGTTTCACTAAGAAATATGAACATGCCATGGGTACTTTGTAGGTATGCTAGTTTTATTATTTTATTTCTATATTAAAATTTGAATTCTAAGATAATGTAAAAGTTTTCTTATCATGAGAGTGGTAAGGCCTTGAATTTTGCAATGTCTTAATTGTTTTGTTTTCTATTTGTATTCTTATTTTGCAATAATATGTGCATCTTGTAGCATGAAGGTTAGAGTGAGGAACCACACTATTGCAAGGACGAAGGAGAGAGTGGAATCACCACCAATTTTGGAGGAAAACCAAGAAACCCTAGGAGAGGAATGGAAGTATTAGAGAGATGACCATTAGATTAATGAGGGTTTTACTCTTATTTAGTTATCTAGGGTACTTTGATTAGGGTTCACAACAAATATATGGTAACAAGATATTAACTAAGGAAACCAAACTAGCCTAGGGTTAATTTACCAAAATTCTTTAGTGAGCTAATTAACCTAAGTGATGGAAGTGAAAGAGAGGATAAAGGGAAATAACTCACTTGGAAGAATGATGTTTTAGGTGTTAAATTTGCTTGGGATGAATATTAGAGTTCTTGCGGACCTGTAAGAGAGATTTACTCCACTTGAGTAGACTTGAACACATTTCTACACCTTCCTACAAAACAAACTCGATCTTGATCCCTAACACAATGCAATAAAAACATCTAGATCTACCATATTAATAATCAAACAATGAACGGTTGTATGGTGACCCAAAGTGCGCTAATATAGGTGGTAACCCCTCTTTTCCAAGCTATGTTGGAACATCCCTTGAGGTAGTAGGGTTTAATCATCCAAGGCATTGGAGGGGACTAATATAATGGATATGCCCTAGGATTGGAGGGTACTAATCTAATGGAGATGCCCCATGAAAAAAAAGAATGCCTTCAAAGGAGAAACCAAACAAAGTCAAGAGATACTTATAGAGGTTGTGAATATGATAGGAATAAGAAACCCAAGAGATTGGAAGAGAAATTTGAGAGATAGATCATGATTTGATGTCAATCCAATAAGATTCATGCAAGATAGGTTCACAAATATAGAAGATTTGAATAACCTTTACAAATAAGAATATATCAATATAAATAGGCAAATGAATGACCTCAAGGCAAAGTGAATGTTAGGCTAGCCATTGCAAAGAGTGAATCATACAAAAATTTTGTATCATGGGTTTTAACCTTAAATCACAAGTTTTTAATCCTATACCATAAGTATTTCTCCTATAATGTGTCCTCTATTATATGAGTCACAACTTACAATCACGGTATGGTCCAAATAAGTCATGATTCACTTAGCCCCAAAATACTACGAATCTTTAAGGAATGTTTGACCTTGTTGACCCCCAATTACATGACACAAAATGGATTTGGGTCATTAAGGACCTGAAATTAGGCATATTAACCCAATGAGGGTAAGATAAGGGGATTGGAGCTCGAGATAAAAATAGAAAAAAACAATGGACAAGTAGCCAAAATGAGAGCTATAATGGGTCTAACAGAGTCAAACTGATGATTAATGGTAAAATGACAAGGGAGAGGTCAAGAAAGGAATCCTACCTAAGAAATAGACATACACAAGAGGCCATGCATCTAAACTAAGGAAAAGTGACTCAAAGGAGAATGCTTTAGCATAAAAGGATCTCTTGTAATGAAGAATGAGAGGTAATGGTTTCATCACAAAGTGAGTTGCGCATGGACATGACACAAAATTAGGCCACACTATGACACCTCTAGTGAGTAGGCATATGTAAGTACTAAAGTGTGAAATCCATATGATACATATTCCCCCCTTGTGAGAGATGGTATCCATGAGATGGCATAGTAGAGAGGTTCAAGGAGAGAGAAAAAAGAAAAAAAATAATACAATCAAAGAGAAAACAAGATTAGCAACGATGGTTGATAAATGTGCATGAGGGAATGAGCCCAGTGGCACATGTAGTGTGAGCTAATGTCCCATCATTGTAAGGTAATTATCCACTATGGAGGGTGTTGGACCTAGAGATACTGTGGATACCCGATTGTCATAATAATTTATTCAACTAAAATCCATAAGGTTTCATCATAGGTGATATGATATCAAAAAATAAGAAGGCAAGAAGAAAATAAGAGAAAAATGAAAATAATGCATGTCAAGCAAAGAATGATAGGATGGGATACAAGAAAGTCTAACTACAATGAAAGTGGAGTAGTAGCTACCATGTAAGCAATTTTAACTACCATGTAAGAAAAATCAAAGCTAGAATTTGGAATGAGATATAAGTAAGTCAAATCACTACAAAAATAAATGTGCAAAAGAAATGGTAGGAGTAGGGTATGATATCAATACCTTCACTTCCCTAATATCAAGGGGTGTAATGTAAGATCCCATTTTTTGGTTTTCCATAGGGAAGTGTAGAGCCCACTTTAGCATGCTAGTAAGATGGATGTGAGTAATGCAAAGAGGGAACTATGAATTGAAATATAAGTGAAATAAAATAGAATACGAAAAGGAAAGAGAAAGTGTTAAGAACATCATACATGTACTTACATGAGGATGACGAGGTTCAATCCTAATGAAATGTGAAAAGGAACTGATCATGGTAGTCTCAATTCCAAAGCAAGTCATGTAATTGAAAAAGAGAAGTTAGCCACTTGCATCGAGTCGGGAAGGGATCGTGACACCAATTCTCAAGGGAGGACATGAAGAGAGTGAAGTTGAGGACTATAAGGAGAAGGAAAAAAAATATCCCATGCTAGGGTAGAACTATAGAAGGAAAGGGCTAAGAGGTGACAACTCTAGTGAATCACTATAAAAATAAATAGGTGAGAGACAACAATGCAAGAGGAGGCAATGTTAGTGAAGCACTAGCAAATAAATGAGACAAGAGATACCAGTGTCAGTGAAGTAGTATGAAAGGAAATAGGTGAGAGGCTATAACACTAGTGATCCAGGTGAATATCGGTGGCCACCCACCTTTTCCAAATGG
>SNQJ01S0011361.1:15888-38410 GCA_010110895.2 Picea sitchensis
TCAATGAGAAGTTTTGCTTGCAGTAGTTAGTTGCCTTTGCTTATTTGTCTTTTGCTTTCGTAGGTTAGTTAGTTTCCTTTGCTTACTTGTCTTTTGCTTTAGTAGGCTAGTTAGGTGTCTTTGCTTACTTGTCTATTTTCTTTAATAGGGTAGATAGGTGCTTTTGCTTACTTGCTTATTTATTTTCTTTCATAGGGTAGTTGCTCATTGGATGTAGGTTGGCAAGTTAAAGAAGTTTGCATTTGTCATTTGCTTATTATGCTTAGTGGTTTTCTTTGGCTTATTGTTGAACTAGTTTTCTTTACATAGGGTTTTACTTGCTTTCTTAGGAACCATCCATTGATCCCTGGCCCAAAAGTACTTAGGTTACCTAGTTTCATTTTTCTTAATAGGGTTTTCTTATTAGATAGGTTTTCTTGAGTAGATTAGCCTTAGATATATGCTTTCCTTAGTTAGACTATACTCCTACCAACCTTTTACCTTTGGCATATATTTTGCTACAACTCTAAGTTTACTTACCCCGGGTTGATAATTTAATTGAGGGTAGTTTAGTGTCTTTTTTAGTACATATAAATCACCTAACATCTCTTCTTCCATTTCAATCTCTCTTAGCATTTCCCATGCTGACATGAAGACCTATAATCTCCTCCTCATGGCTATAAGATCCCTGGGCATATTCCATAACTCCAGTCCTCATATAAGAACCAAATTTGTTTTCATGTACCTCTAATTCTATAAGAACTGTGTATGTAATAATTATTGTTAGAACATGCTTAGAATACAACATTTCATTAATTATAACATAGTTTATTCATTATCCCAATTTATGAAGAACATAATACACCAATTTCAAAATATGATTCCTTAGTCACGTTCTTCTACGAAACAACTTTCCAATGACTGTACTCATCCCTCACTCTGCGTTCTGAGCAAAAAGTTACAACATTTACAAGTTGCAATTTTCCACTCAATAAAATAAAAATTACATGTTTTTGAAGATCAGTGTCGAGCTCACTAGCAGGAACATAGTTACTATTGAAATTTTCACATAGTGTCAGGAAATCAAACATGTGGACAGATTCTAAAGAGTTTGGGGTGGATGTGTCAAAATTAAAATATGCCCCGAGTAGTGAATCATCTTTGATAAAATATGTACTACTTAGTTTGACATACAATTTATGCTCTCTTAAGACTCGACCCACCATTATCAAATGATGTTTGTGTCTTCTTCTATATCTGAGTATATGAGAACATCATCTAAGAAAAAAATCAAAAACTTGTCCAAGTACTCTCTGAACACTCCATTCACCAGGCACATGAAAATTGTTGGTGCATTTGATAGCCCAAATGGTACTACCACAAATTCGTAATGCCCATATCTTGTCATAAATGTTGTCTTGTTGATATCCTCCTCCTTTATCCTCACTTAATGATAAAATGATCTCAATTCAATCTTAGAAAATATCCTTACACCCTTTAGCTGATAAAATAAATCATCAATCATTGGCGAAGGATATTTGTTCTTTATGGTGACCTTATTCAACTATCTAAAATCAATGCATAGCCTTAACGTCCTATCCTTCTTCTTTACAAAAGAAATTGGAATTCCCAAAGGTGACACACTTGGGTGTATATACCCCTTCTTCAAACGTTCTTCAAGATGCATCTACAACTCTTTCAATTCTGGTGTTCTCATTCTGTAAGGTGTCTTGGACACTAGGGCAACTCCTAACACCAAATCAATAGATAAATCAATGTCTCTCTTCAGTGGAAATCCTACGATTTCCCCAAAAACTTCTTCAAAATCTCTCAATACTGGATGGTCTTCAATACTTACCACTTTATCTCTGGCTACCTCATCCATATGTGATACAAACATTTAACATCCCTTCCTGAAACTTTTTTTCAGCTGGATGGCTAAAATTTCTCTAACATCTACAACTCTCAGAATGCTTTGACTATTTCCTTGCTACCCTCCCTCATCAAGACAAGTTATTGTCTTGTTTTAATAGTCTAGGACAACCTGGTGTTTTTCCAACCAATCCATGCCAATTAGGCAGTCATATGAACTCAAAGGTATAATTTTCACATCCACCTTTGTGTTGACTCCATTCATGTATAGGGTAAAATCATGAAGACAGGTGTCCATTTTTCTTATTTTATGAGAACAAAATCTATATTTTCACAAGTTCTTCAACTTCCGGTATACAAGAGTACTTTTTTTATTTATTTATAATTTCACATTACAGTAAAAAAAAAAAATTGTGAAGAATTTTGTTATCTTTCTACTGACTATTTTTCAAATTACATTTATTGAGATTTGATATGTCAATTTGGAAATTGTTTCACATTATGTTCTTTAAAAATGAAAGGAATGATAATGATTTATTTCCCCCCCAACAATGTGTCTATTATTAAACTTTTGTTTTTGACAAACAAAATATACTGCAACAATCTACAGATACTATATTTTCTTATGACTATAGCTTTGAATCTAACAGATGAATATTATAATTTCTAGAATTTTTTGAAGTTGACCAAGCTGAAAAAGTTGCAAATTTTAAACACATGTTTTCCCCCACCTTGTATCTATCTTAATTTTTACTTAAAAGTATAATCTAAAAATACCCTTTTTAAGAGAACAAATTAAGGATTTTGAATATAATTTTTTCTAAATTTTCCACTATGTATTTTTAGGGATATGGATATTCGATTTCACTGAATCATAATGTCACCTGAAAATATTATGTAGTGATTTTTTTATACAATTAAATAAAATTAAATAAAAACAATGAAAATGAAAACAAATTATATCCAT
The DNA here is from genome assembly GCA_010110895.2 of Picea sitchensis. NCBI lineage: Eukaryota > Viridiplantae > Streptophyta > Pinopsida > Pinales > Pinaceae > Picea > Picea sitchensis. Next base: position 18,707 of record SNQJ01S0011361.1, read on the forward strand.
TGATAGTAGATTCAATTTTGCAAATGTTGGTATTAAATTCAGTTATAGGATAAATGTCCATATACTTTATTGGATATAAATTTTTAAATTGAAATGAAGGCTTGCTAGCGGGAAAAACCCCCCTATGGCTACACCAGGGTTTACAATGTAGGCAAATCAATAACCATTTAAAAGTCTCCTACTTCTCTAACTACCCCAAACATACCCCAGACTCAAACAAGAAAAACAAAATGAGAAGGATTGGGTAACTATACCTCTACTCCGCATCCGATGATGATCCTCTCATGCTCGATAGCTTCGCTGACTACACGCTTCCTCCCAAGGCTAGACTGCATTCAAGGAAACACAAACATAAAGCTACAAACATGCATTTCATATATGAATAAGGGTTAGATGTTAGAATAAAAACATAAATCAACTGGAAACATTCAACACATCATGATTTGGGACAGGAAAAGTACTTATTTTATTGATAATACAATGATCACTTACAACCAAAGCCAACTACTGCTCCACGAACCTGGTTTGATCTCCTCTTCACCAAGCTCCAAGTGCACCTCCATATGGCTTCTCCTCTCAACCTTGTTCTTGGTAAGTATATTGGGTTTATGATGGAGGAAGGAAGGCAAATTGGGGAATTCTGAGGCAATTCTCACAAAAGGGCTGCAAATGCTTGGGGCAAGGAGGGGATGTGAAACGGGCATAGTTTCACTGTTCTTATGTCTATATGTGGAATGAGACCCTAACACCTCATTTTATATGACAAAAGGATGGTTATTCGGTTGGGTGACGGACTATAGGCAGTGGATTAGTTGGGAAACTACCCAATAGCTTATAATCTCAACGAATTCCTTCCAACATTTTATTTTTTGCAACTTTTGAAAGAATACGCGGGTTGTAGTGGTGCAACATGCATACGTATGTGGGTTGTAGTGGTGCAGCAAGCGTATGTATGCAGACAATATTGGTGTAGGGCGTGTACATCTTCAAAAAATGGGTTTTTTTAGAACAACAACTGAGTGATGGCTTGGCAAAAAATGCAAGTAAGAGGGCCAAATGCTAGGTATGCATGTGTAGAGAAATTTAGGGTTATAAAATATGACCCCTAATGTGTGAGGTCAGAAGAGAATCTAATGGCCGAAATACATTACAAAATCCTCGCCATTGTACAAAACGAGTGAGCCCAGGACCAGAGTTCCGGAGGTGCCATCTGCAAAATAAAAATTATCTCTCTAAGGCGGGCATACCCATGCTCGGGATGAAATAAATCATGGTTTCCAATCAAATACACTTCATATCCATGGCATATAACTATAAAGTGTAGCCATGAGCAATATGCAACGGATCTACATCTCAAAATCAAAGATATACAAGTATAGTATCCATCTTCAAGAAGCCAATAACGCCCAATGGTTGGAGATGAGGTCGTTAGAGCTCGAGAAACAACTTCAAGATATTCAAAACTTGGGTAGGAGTACAATGTGAGTGTATGAATTCACTACCCATAGGTCTTCGACGACTCTTCGGGAAAAGACAAGAGAATCTCGATGATCAAGAAAAGAACTTGATTGATTTTGAACAAGGACTTGATTGGACTTTTGGGATGGTCGGGCATGAGGTCAAGAGACAAAATGAAAAAAGGCCGACTCAGGTTAGGTGAAACTTCCCTTGGACACGAGCACGAAAGATTATCAAACTAAAGCAGCATGACATTGACATAAGTTCAAGATGCAGGAGGCAACATTAACTCTCCATGTGTTTGGAAGAGTAACCAAACGAAGGAGGACACAACTCTATGTAGTGAGAACAACTTCCTAAGGTCATATTAGATCCCAAAGATTAGCGAACAAACGGAAGGATGTGCTTTGTCAAAGGGCGACTCATTGTGATGCCAAAAAGAATATATATTTCCCGTCCCCTCTTTTTTTTTTTTTTCGTCTTTTTCAATTTTTTAAATAGCCTGAAAAAGAATAAAAGAATGCTACATTAAAAACGAGGAATGAGTGTCGCAAGCATACTATTTCCAAGCGCAAGGAACACACTAATGCTCAGAGTAAGGAGACATGTGCAGGAAAAGGACACTCGGGGAAAATTCCTCCATGGGTTAAGGTGTAAGGTCGCAAAGGCAAAGTGCTATAAGGCTTGCGTATAAGGCATGCTTCAACGGTTCAGTAGAGAGAAACATGGCGTCGATATTAGGCCAAAGACGCAGAGATGAAAATGCGATTATAAAGACACAACGGAACCCCATTCAATGTATTTTTAACGAGCCCAGAGAAGGTAATCTTGGTAGTTTTTTTTCATTTTTAGAGAGTCTGAAAAAACATAAAAGAAGACTCCACTGGGGTACATTTTTCAGAAGTAGTCTAGTTAGTTCGAAAAAGGGGTAAACTAGCACCGAAAATACGTTTATTCAAAACCATTTTAACGAGTGTGACAAAGACAAGATCACTCGACAATCTTTTAAATTTTAAGGAGTCTGAAAAGAGATTAACTATGGACTCACAACCTTTTTTTGGATTTAGTCCCCTTAGCTCGAAAAAGTATAAAATTTACTGAGGAGAACTCTCTCGGTGAGACGAATCTCCCGAGGTGTAACTTTTCCCTCCATAATCCACAAGCAGGAAAAAGTGGTAAACTCATGCCAGTAGATGTTCTTCTAGACCAATTTAATGAGTGTGAAGGAACAAGGTCACTCGACGATATTTTCAATTTTAGGGAGTCTGAAAAGAGCTTAAATATGGACTCTGTGGGGGTTCTTTTTTCGTAAGTAATCTCCAAGGCCCAAAAAAGGTGATAAACCAAAACCAAGGAGAATGTTCCTTTTTCATAAATTTAGTCCATCAGGCCCGAAAAAGGGTTAAAACTATACCTGAGAATACTCTTCTAGTGAACCGAAGTTCGTAGAGTATACCTCTTTTCGTAAAATTGACCATCCGAACCGAAAAAATGGTAAACTACCACCATACAGACATGCCTTCAAGTTTTATTTTGGTGAGCGTTAAGGAAAACAAGATCGCTCGACAATATTTTCATGTTTAGAGAGTCTGAAAATGGCTTACAGAAGACCCCAAGAGGTTACTTTTATCAGTTTATATAGACAAGATTGAAAAACATAAATGTAGTCTCGTTGGATGTTTGTTTCGGATCTCAAAGCGAGCTTTAAAGACAACAAAGCATGCTCATTTTTGGGAGTCCCGAGGGTGAGGCCAAGAGTGACGATGCATCAGATGAATGAGGCTCAATATCGTAATCATGATAGGACTAACAAGGAATCCTGAACCTAAATTCATTAGAGACAACATGGATGTCAAAATGCAACAAGGATCTATCTATGGAATCCATGTGGAGGTAGCCTCTACCATCTAATCACGAGACTTATAAAACAACAAAGATGGTTTTGTGTCACACTTCGGTGGGATCGATCCTATGGAAAAGCGGAAAAGACAACAAGATGCAAAAAGTGGAGGTGGAATCCTAACTTATATGCAAAAAGTTGAAAAACAACTTTTACCAAAGGACCTTTAAAAGTGACCCATCTCCCAAAACGTTACCAAAACGAAAGGCAAAGTGCATCGTAACATCCAATAAGAAACTCAAGAACCGAATTAAATGATTTTCAAGCCAGAAAAAATGACAAAAGGGTTCAAAAAAGTGGCGAAAAGGGCCAAAAAAGTATATAAATAGAAGCTGACAACTCATTTTCACCATTGCAATTTGAAAATTAACCAAAAGGGAAAAAGGACCCCTTTGCTAAAAGAGTTGATTCTGGGAGCTTCAGAGGACAAAACGAACTTCCGCTTGGACCAAGTAAGTATAAACTCATCCCTCTTGCATTCCAATTCTTCATTTATGCATAGTTTTTAGTTTTTTGGGGGGTGCACCCTCTTAAAAAAGGGCAGCCCTACATGTATGCGGGCTCTCCAAGGACAACCTGCATATGTACGCAGGCAGAGAACAATATGACAGCATACATATGCGACTATGGCCAAGACAACCCGCATACACCCTCAAAAGTATGAAAAAAATCAAAATGCATGAGCTAACACCCCTTTGAACTGTCATGGAACAGGATGTATGTCCACTAGAGGGAGAGGGAACAAGAGGAAATCGATATCTTGGTTGATGAGGACCCTACTTTTATCGCCGCATTGAAACAATGCGGTTTATGGAAGTTCTACCAGTGTCCGTTCATGAGGGCACAACCCAGGCTACTGAATGCCCTGGTGGATTACTGGCACCTTGGCGTAGAGGCGTTCATGATTGAGGGGCAGTCGTTGACTCCAACGAATGAGGACATATATTTCTTGACTAGCCTCTCGAGGAGAGGGGAACCAATCAACCTGCATACATTCCCCCCTGGGCCCTTCAACATCGTCGACTACATCGAAATGCATTGTGAGACCAACACTGAGAAAGTAGGTTCTTAGGTGCCCATCCACAAGATCACCAACTTTTCACTGAAGGTGATATTTTTGCTTATTGGGAGGATCACTGAATCCACGACCCTATACTAAGCTTCCTGGGCGCACATGTATTGCGTGATGCAATGCCTAGATGCACGTATGGCTAGCGGGAAAAACCAGTATGGTCGCCAGTTCTTCTAGCGGGAAAAGCCCCCCTATGGATACCCCAGGGTTTACAATGTAGGAATATCAATAACCATTTAAAAGTCTCTTACTTCTCTAACTACCCTAAACACACCCCAGACTCATACAAGAAAATAAATATGAGAAGGATTGGGTAACTATACCTCTACTCTGTGTCCGGTGATGATCCTCTCGCGCTCGATAGCTTCGCTGACTGCACGCCTCCTCCCAAGGCTGGTATGCATTCAAAGACAGAAAAACAGAAAGCTGCAAGCATGCATTTCATATACGAATAAGGGTTAGATGTTAGAATAAAAACATAAATCAAATGGAAACATTGACAAATCATGATTTGGGATAGGAAAAGTACTTCTTTTATTGATAATACAATGATCACTTACAACCAAAGTCGACTACTTCTCCATGAACCTATTCTGGGCTCCTCTTCACCAAGATCCAAGTGCACCTCCATATGGCTTCTCCTATCAACCTTCTTCTTGGGAAGTATAATGGGTTTATGATGAAGGAAGGAAGGCAAATTGGGGAATTTTGAGGAAATTCTCACAAAAGGGCTGCAAATGCTTGGGGCAAGGAGGGGATGTGAAACAGGTAGAGTTCCACTATTCTTATGTCTAGATGTGGAATGAGACCCCAACACCTCCTTTTATATGACAAAAGGATGGTTATTTGGTTGGGTGACAGGCTATAGGTTGTGGATTAGTTGGGAAACTACCCAATATCCTGTAATCTCAATGAATTCCTTGCAAATTTTTATTTTTTCTAAATTTTTCAAGTATACACGGCTTGTAGTGGTGCAACATGCATACGTATGTGGGTTGTAGTGGTGCAACAAGCATATGTACCTGGGAATTATTGGTGCAGTGCGCATACATCTTCAAAAAATGGGTTTTTTAGAAGAGCAACTCAGTGATGGCTTGGCAAAAAATGCAAGTAAGAGGGCCAAATGCCAGGTATGCATGTGTAGAGAAATTTAGGGTTATAACAAGGCTAAGATCATGTTCATGTTTGTATAATGCAACATATATTGCAGAAAAAATCCAACTTAGGTTGTGTTCCACAAGAGAAACAATGTCTTTGGTTTCCTAAGATTTGCTTATGGTTGACTTAGAAGACTTTCATACTTGTATGTTGGAAATGCATATATATTTTAGGATTCATGTTGACACTAATAAAGGTCCTAGATAAAATAAGTTGATGAACTTGTATGCAAGCTGAATAAGACTAGTATTCTGTGAAGTTACTCAAGAACATTATTCAAGAAAAGATATCACACTATAAGGGTCAAGGTGGATGCAACAAATGCAAATTCTAGATCTTTCCTCCTCTACAAATGAATTTACACACCGCATTTCCTTCAAGATAATTTTATTTACATAATACTCCATGACTTCTTATGTAATTTTACCCATTTTCTTGCACTCCGCCATTAAAAAATGATGTGAATATACTTCTATTTCAACTTTTAGCTTCTTGATTGGCATTGTTATTCCATGATTGAAGATTCCCATTAGTACATGGTGCTTGGAGCACCACTATCAATGCTATTTCTATTGTTGTATCTATATATGAGGGTCTTTATATCTTTTTTACTCACCTTTAAGTAAACAATGATACTATTGAATGTAGTTTCTCCTCTCCTCTAGTATACTTTCTTTGTACAAAAATTTTCTTCAACATTCCTTCTCTTTGTTAAAAATGTTGTTCATACTTTCAATACCAATATCACATCAATTTAGGACTTAATGGATTCAAAGTAGGCCATGTGGTGTTCCCAGTTAGCTAAAACAGGGTATTTAGAGAAAAATAAATTGAAATATAGTTGAAAAAAGAAAATAAACAAAACTAGAATTGGAAAATAACAACAATAAGAAAATCTTTATTGGTATTTAGAACTAAATGTAATGTTTTCTTGCCTCTTCAAGGGGGAAAGCTACAAAATGAACAAAGACTCAAATACAATAATATTCACTTTGCAACTAATTACATAGCTTCTACTACTATGTATAGTTTCTAATTGACTAAATCCGCAACCACCTAGAGGACCTATATTAATGATTCCTTAACCACTAACTAGTTGAACTTCTATAATGAATCCACTTACAAATTTATTGATTTCACACTCTACTACCTCGTGGGGATTTATTGCACCAAGATAAGTAAGGTGCATTCTACAACTTAGTATTGAAGAGATTGTAACATTTGTTCCATGGAAACATATGTCGATGACCCAATATAAAATATTGTACAAGGCTAAAAATATAAGAATAATAAATCTAATGTGGACTAAAGAATACTCACTTGAAAATATGTATATACATAAAAATAAGACTATAAAACTAAACCTTATCAATTATTGGAAGAAGATAAATTTGAGGAAATTCTAGTTGGCACCATTCTTGGCTGATTTTTATCATCCCACAGTATCCATGGTGAGATACATGATACCACACACACACACACATATTATTTTATTTTTAATTTATTTTTAAGGTCACGGCCAAGCCAAACACCAAATTGGTGTATGAGACCCCTTCCGCCCAACGATTTTACTGGTAAAGTCTACGAAGGTATACATACCCTACCCCTGTTTGGATTTGAACATGTGACCTCTTAGTAGGAAACACATGTTCTTAACACACACACACACATATATATAGCATGCCAACATAGATCCATCTTAACTTGGGATCTTTTGAGCACGGAGAGATTTGCATTTTAATTGTTTTTTTTTTATCCCTCTTGGTGCTTAATAGATTTGAAGCTAAAATGGATCTATACTGATTAAATAAAAATGTCCCTCAATACATCAAGTAACAACCTATTCCACTAACTAAGGGAGTTAGGGTGGGACTATATCATACCCTTCCCCTTACAAAGCAACATTGTACTCAAGGGTGGAGATGAGATAATTGGTGGAGAATCTCTATTGGTTCCCATGTAGCATCTTCAAGCTATGTGTCCTTCCATTGGATCAAAAATTCCTATATAGTACATTGGTGAAGATGATGCTCATGTTTGTGAAAAAAAGCCTCGGGTTGCAATCAAATGGAACCCTCCTCTTCCAATTTTGGAAGGCTAGTTTGAAATCTACAATTGGACCCAAGAACTTGCTTCAAGCGAGACACATGAAAGATTGGGTGGAATTTAGAAGTTATAAGAAAATCCAATTTGTAATCCATTGGGACTTTACAGTTTAGTATACTATAGAGTACATACAACTTAGGATCTAAGTTTCAATGGATTTTCTCCTTGAGTGATAACCTCTTACAGGGTTGGAGACGCAAAAACACCTAATCCCCTTCTTTAAAATGGCATTTAGATGATTGAACTATTGCTTCATTTTATTCTAATCCAACACCAAATTATCCTTGAATGTATGAAAATGTTTGCAGGGTTGTCACGGTTTTGTCCACCTCTTGAACCCTAAAGAAGCTTGGTAAGTACGAGATCATTGATGTGGGTAGTTGTCCATGGACTGACTCAAAGGGAGTCATTTAAATAGAAATTCGATAGGTAGTATTGTACCACCATTTAGTCAAGGGTAACCACTAGACCCGTTGGGCTTACCTGTCCAAAGAAAAACAATGTAAATAAGGTTCCAAATATTTGTCGACTACTTTTATCTAGTGATCAATTTGGGGGGATATGATGTACTAAGATTCAATTAGGTACCTTGATGTTGAAATAAATCCTACCAAAAAGTGATAGTGAATGTGGGGTCACAATCACTCACAATGGATTCAAGCATGCCATTGAGTCTAAAAATATTTTCCATGAAGACTTGTTCTACTATGGAGTCCTTGAATGGGTGTTGTAAGGCAAAAAAGTGAACATATTTGGAAATGAAATAAAAAAATATCACAATCACTTATTTTTTTCCTAATTTCGGTAACCCCACAATGGATTTCATAGAAATGTAAACCCACACAATGGAAGGAATTGGTAAGGGTTGTAATGCTCTTGGAGGCTTTATTGTTTCTCCATTATTCCATTGGAAAGTTTTACATTTGACCACAAAGGTGTAGATGTCCTTCTTCAAGCCTTCCTAAAAGAAAGAACTATTACTCTTTTCATATGTTTTATGAAACCAAAATGACATGTTTTGGGAGAGGATTAGAATTTAGATAACACTTGGGATTTAAATGTGGAATCTCGAACCAAAAAAATATGGCCTTAAAGTGGAGCTCATCATTTTTCCAAATGTATCCTAAATGTGTCACTGGGTTGGCATATAGATGGTATCACATGCATTATCTTGGAATCCATTAACCACTCTTGATGTACCACCCACAACCAATAGGGCATGGGGAAAGATAAGGTAAATAGGGACCTTTCCTAGAGAGAGAATCAACCACCATTCCTTACCCTTCTTGTATATAATATCATAGTCATAGCATAACATTTTTTTTACCCACTTTCATTTCTCTAGGGAGGACAACCTATTTTCTAAGAAATATTTTAAGCTATGACGGTTTGTTTTAATCTAGAAATTATGTCCCATAATGTAAGGACACCACATATCAACTACATGAAGAATAACCAACATTTCCTTCTCATAAGTGGAATTTCCCAAGTTTCTATCACATAATTACTTATTGGTTAAGGTGATCAGGCGTCCCTCTTGCATTAACATGGCTACAATCCATTTCCTCTAGGAATCACATTCCAAAACAAAAGTATTATTGATGGTATGTAGGGAAAGTGATCATGTAGTACACATAGCATCTTTTAAATGCTAAAAATCTTGTTCATCTTCCTCATTCCAATTGAAGGCATTCTTTTTTAGAAAGGTGGTGAGGGGAGTTGCAATTTTACCATAGTTCTTGACAAACTTCCATTAGTAACATATGAGGCCAATAAATCCATGTAAACTTTTGAGGGTATTGGGATGAGGCCAACATATCATCACCTCAATTTTATTAGGATCAACACGAACACCCTCCCCACTAAAAATGTGTCCCAAATATTCTACTTTGGAAACAACAAAAGAACATTTAGAACATTTGAGGAATAACTAGTGATTATAGAGGAGTTGTAAGACTTGATCCAAATGTGACATATGTGTTGCCCAAGTTTTGTTGTAGAACAATATGTCATCAAAGAATACAAAGAAAAAGTGGAATAGAAGGGGTGGAAAGGTGGAAGGTGCATTGAAAAGACCAAAAGGCATCACCAAAAACTCTCACTGACCTTCGTGGGCGCATAAAGTAGTGTTTGTAATATCTACTTTCTTAATGTGAATTTGGTGATAACTAGAGTGAAGATAAACTTTGGTGAAGAACTAGGATCCATGTAGCTCATCTGAGAGATCATCAATGACTAGAATGGGAAATTTGTCTTTGACTATCAATTTGTTAAGAGCTCTAAAATCAAGACACATGCTCCAAGTGCCTTCTTTCTTAAGAACCATAACAATTGAAGAAGAGTAGGAGATAGTACTAGGATGGATGATACCTATAGCTAATAGCTCTTGGAAAATATTTTAATTTTCATTATTTTGGTAAAAATAACGATGATAGGCACATATTGAGTGGCAAGATATTGGGAAATACTAGAGTTAGAACAAATGTTGAAATATCCAAAATTTGTGTCCCTCGCCAATTTTTTTTTTCAATTGTGCTAGCTTTAAATCCTTGTGTCACTTGGCGTAAGCCTTTTAGCCGCAGTAAACCTATAAACCTTTCACCATTTTTTTCAAAGCTTCTCTACCATCAAAATCTCAAAACCTTGCATTAGAATTTGTCAAAAGTTTCAAAGCTTCACATCCAATTTTTCGAGGCCCTCCCATCTCTCTTTGTTCACAATTCCTCGAAAAGGGTCTTAAAAATAAAACACCAAGTTGCCTTTGTTTTGTTAAACCAAGCTACAATTCCTTTTTATATATATATATATAAATTGTATTGTTTTAAAATAATTATTTTTTTAAAGGTTTGGTAAACAATAAAAGGGTTTAATCTATCCAAAACCTAGATCATATGTTAGCAAAGACAAAGTATAAAATGTCAAGCCCTCAAGCCCAAACTCCTTTATTATTTTCAATAAAAATATTAGGTTGATTACCTCACGGGCCCAAATCTCAAATCAAAGCACCGAGCCAAGCCCCTGCAACACAACACAAGTTAGTAGAGAGCGAGCGCCTAAGAACCAAGCACTAAGTCACATGGAGTGAGAAAGCCAATAGGGAGAAATCTCGGCACTACGCGTGAAACAACCTTGGAGAGGTCGACGGATATAAACTCATCGTATTTCAATATTCTAATGCATGTGGGATAAAGTCGTATACAAAGAAAATTAAAACGCCAAAGCACAGCGCTCGACACCATGGATATCACTCAAAATCCCAAATTGGGGGTTCCATGTGTTCAAAAGAGAGTTTTGGAAGTTGAACCCACAACTGAGTTGAGGTAGTGCTCCATAATGCCAAGTGCCCATGCATGTATGCATTGACTGTTAGGTGTCAAAATTGCTAATATAAGTTTCAAGCATTCATCAAAGCCTGACACATTGACCAAGCGCCAAGTCTCGTTCAAGCACAAGCTACGACTAAGGGAGAAGACAAAGAAGTTTTCAGGTGTCAGAGAGTAGGTTTAATGAGAAAATTGTTAAAGGATGCCTCTGCCACAAGATGCCCAAGCTTCGTTTTCAAGTCGACAGAGAATGCCGGGTTCATCGTCATTTGTTGTGCCCAAATAGATTATGGGTTTCATCATTTTCATTCATATCTTGCTCGAGCTCTGATTATTAATCAGATAATCCTTTATGGAGACTGGCTTGCACAATATAGGAAATGCAGTCAACTTTTCATAAAAGCGGTGATGGGAATGGGTCAATCGATAAAACATATGGAAGTTCATTACTATCATCAGCCTCTACTAACTCCAGTGATAGCTCTGAATGTCCACGTATTCACCCCTAGATTGGAGACAAGTATTAAATCAATGTGTCACCATTTAAACTGAAAATGGGTCGTGAACAACTGGTGATAATTCCAGGAAGTTTTGGATAGATGGATGCGATATGGTACATTATGAGAACATTAGTAGGGGCATCGATAATGGTGAGTCTGAAAACAAGCAGATACATGCAGGTGCAACTCAACGAGCTTTCCGACCTTTATGTGAAAGTGCAATAGATCAAGTAGCAAATATGATGAGACAGATGAACATATGCAGAAAACCAATGAAAAGGGGGAAACAACCCGAGAGCCTTTTTGGGTTAGGTTTGTAATGCCAATTTCTTTCAACGAAATACAAGACAAAAGCAAAGACATTCTAAGCATTGTTGGGCTAAATCATGTGTTTCTTGTGTTTTGTTTATGATATTCTCATTGATTTTTTTTCTTCTATTCATTCATTCATTTAGATTGTAATAGCTGCAATTCAATGAAATTCCTGCTCTAGCTAATTTAAAAGCATTTATTTTGAGAGCAGTTTTTCCTCTGTTTTGCTATGAGAAAAACAAGACCTACAATCAGATATTATTGCTTAATTATTGAAGACAAATTAAATGAATTCAATGTTATTCTTCTACTGAAGGGAAGGCTAGATTTATCAAAATTGGATACCTAGTTTTTCATTTTATTTTTGTTTATTTACATCTTCTATCCATGCTTATGATATAAAGGATTTAGAAGACGAAGTCATGCCTTTTTGTTTCTGATTTGTAATGGTTGAAAGGCGCATTCAGACCTAGATCCAGAAGCCTCAAATAGCTGATCAATCAACCCGTTATTATTTTCTTCAAAATGTGCTAAGTCTTGGCTCTATTACAGCCTAGAGTCAACTCTTGCGAAAACAAATGGGATGCTATGATCATGCTCTCCACATGAGGGTGGTAATCCTTGAGAAAGTTTAAAGACTTGTTGTTGTTCATCCAATACTAACCACAAATATATATGAACTAGATGGAAGCATCCTCAAATGTTTGAATAACATGGAATTATGCAATAATGCTAGAATAACCCCTTTTTGGAAGCTTTTCCATATAGTGGGAGATAACGATTTCGAGAGAGCCTACTTTGAGACCTTTGATCATGTAGGAATTCCCATCCTTTTGAGAAATCATGTATAATTTTAGGAAATCCATGGTGATGGGGCCTAATGTTCTCAATCATTCAACACCCAAAAAAATATCACAACTACCCGTTTCAATGGAAAACATGTGATTCTTTAGGGAATATTCACCCATTCAAAGTTTCACATTTTCAAAATAAACACCACATTCATAGATCCCCCATTAACAATCATAATCTGAAAGTTATTAAAACATGGATATAATAGTGTGCTACTATTGCCAATGAAACAATGAATGAAACAATGAATGAAATTATGGGTGCTACTATTGCCAATTGAGACAAGGACCTTTCAATGCTTGATATAGTCAACCAACTTTAATGTATGAGAAGAAGAAATACTAGTCAAAGCATGTAGGGAAAATTGGGGTTATTCACCTAGTTGATCATGAAGAGGAACTTCCCAAGTTGTAAGAGAGACTTCCTCCTAAGTCTCCCTGTCAACTTCATCATAAAAAATCTCCTAAAAAATGGCCATAAATAATTTTTGTTCCTTACATTTATGCCCTAGATAATTTTATTTTCCATACTTGTAGCAGAGACCCTTGAGTTGGTTTTTTGTCATTTTATCTCGTGTCAACTTGTGGACCTTGAGGGGTGGGGTAGGCTACCAAGGATCAACCATATTTAAGCGTGGACATGGAGAAAAATTGGGGTGTTTGGGCTGAACATAGGATACAACTTGTGCATTAGCTGAGTGGCCTCCAATCAAGTAGTAGGGTGGTTCATCTCTACTTGGACATTGATTTCCTCCTTAATGCAATTGATAAAGCATCGATTAATTAAAAAGTCATCAACTATATTTTATAGCTAAATTTTCTATTCTTATAATCAAACATTCAAAAGTGTCAATATATTCTTCCAATATGCCAATTTGCACAATTTAGTAAACCGGCCCAAAAAATTAGTATCCTTGATAAATTAGGAAAACAAGGCTTTCAAAAATTGCTTCCATGTAATGATCCATGGATACGATTTCTTGTGCCATTTCCACCACTACCAAGATTCCCTATATAGATAGAGAACATCAATTTAGAGTTTCAATAGGTCATCTATTGTGGCATGAAGGCGAAATTAGTGCTCCATTTGGTCAACCCAACCAGTCAAATCCAACCCATCAAATTTATCCAAATCAACTTTAGGGAAACAATGCATTAAATTGTGGGAATGGGAATAAATTGAGAGTTGCTTATTGTGACCTTTTTTCTCATCAATGTGCTTATCCCTATGAGGACCTTCACCTAACAATTTTTCACCCTCATTAGGATTACCCTTCAACTTCTCAATATAATCAAAACAAAGGTCATCTTGCACAATGAGGGACTATATGTTGGTTTCCATTGTTCTCATTGACTGGGAGAGAGACTAAATCATTTTCTTTACGACTAAATCATTTTATTTATGACTAAATCATTTTCTTTACTTCATTCATAGTTGAGATGTTGTGTATGTTCATCATGGGACCACAAGGTCCATAAAAGAGGTTAGTTAAGAGTTATCCCAACATTATCAGTGTCTCGATATGTGTAACATACCCATTATAATCCCCAATTTAATTAATGAATAATGTAGATATGAATGTGGCTATGGCCAACGATGTAATATGCGAATGCATTTTCTATTTTTAAATAAATAAAACTTTATGCCAACTGCCAAAGAATATGGGAAGATATGGGGGATGAGTTATCCACAAGATAAGAGAGTGTCTAAAAAGGGTCTAAGGGGGGAATTAATTATGGGTATTAATTCAACCCATATTTCTGAATTTTATCGTTGAGGATAACTTCTAATTTATGTTTCAGTGTATGCGATCCCAATCATTAAACTCATGTAAGATGGTGGGTGTGAGAGTCACATCCCATAATTATTGGAGAGCATGGGGGGGATAAAGAACAATCAACATTGGGTAGAGAGAGAAATCAAATGTCTTTGGAAAATAGAGGAAATTTGTATGGGAATTTATAGGTAGTTTTTACACATTCAGTGTTACATGAACAACAAGCAGAGAGCAGAGAAAAGACCACTGGAGATAGAGAAAGAAGGATGGGCGAATTCTAGAGCATGTTGGAGTGTTTTGGATCACTTTGGAGTTGAATGTTAAAGAGCCAAGTTATCAGGCCTGAAGAGTGAACTCTTGTGTGAGTTTCACTGTACCATCAAATGTTTGATGTTGTTACTGGTAGTTTTTCTGGCAGTGAGTTCTCTTGAGTTCCTAGTAGAAAAAATCATAGTTACTTATGTCAGAGAGACCCTGATAAACAAATGGGATGTATGATGGAATGAGAGCAGTGAAGGGGTAAATTCCTTGGGTTGGGAAGATCAAGAGGAAGAGAGTTGGAGGAAATCCAGGATAGATGTAGGAGAATATTAGTGGGTTGTGGGATATCTAAGTTGTGAGGGGATAGTGAGAGACATCCTTTTCGTGTGGATTTCTGGCCTCGGATCGAGGATGAATTGCCACTGATATTTGGAACAACAAGTCTATGGTTCGGTGGAACGCCATTTCCAAGCAGTTGGTTACACAACTATTTAAAAGATAAGTGTTTATCCGTTTTCTCGAGTTAATTTATGAGTTTAATTGATGTGCATTTTACTCTGTGCATGAGAATGAATTATAGGTTGTTGTGGTGAAATTATTAACTACATTTAAATTTTTAACTAGTATGGACAATTGCTTGAGATTTATTGTCATGTTGTTCATAATTCATTATTTAAATGTATCTGTTAATTTATTTTAGTAGTAACAGTAATGGGTTTTCGGTGTAGTACTCGAATCGTTGTGCACACTGGGAATAGTTGTCGCACAAAATACAATCATGTTGCACGTGTTGTTTGTCTCAATGAGGAGGCGATATTCACGTTATTTGGAATGATGTAGCTACATTTAAATAATTGGTATCTGCAATAGTTAAATCTCTGTATAGTTTGTAGCTATTAATCTACATGAATCTAGTTAGCAGAAAAAAAGTAAACTTATGTGTATTTTCTGCAAGTAATGTTCCTTGGTTAAGTTGGGGGATGCTACAGATTGGTATCAAAGATTATTGGTTCAACACCGGACTTGTATGGGCCTAATATAAACATGAAGGCAGTAAATTCATTATCTCAGCATTTCAATTGTGTCGAACTTGGGGAAAACTGTAAAATCTGAGTAAAATTCTCAAATTTCTAAGCAAATTCAAGTCAGAATTGTACTCATAATGGTTGTTATCGAGTGGTCATTTCGAATTCCAATCGATTGATTTTTCTTAGTCAAGTGAGTTGGGAATTTTCATGATGGTTGCATGTCAGAAATAGGGAAAATCAACTAAGGGAAGAAAGGACTTGCATGCGCTAAATATTGGCATTGTGTAGTGTAGATTTGGTGGTGCGTAGAATATTGGTGCGCAGTATAAAAATTTGTGTGCACTGGATATTGGTGTGTGGTATAAAAAGTTGCATGCATTGGATATTGGTGTGTGGGATAAAAGGTTGCACGCGCTGGATATTGGTGCATAGTATAAAAATTTACGCGCATTGGATATTGGTGCGTTGTATGAAACATTGTGTGCACTGGAGATTGGTGTGTGGTATAAAAAGTTGCACACACTGGATATTGTTGTGTGGTATAAAAAGTTGTGTGAACTGGATCTAGGTGCACAATATAAAAATTTGAATGCATTGGATATTGGTGTGTGATATAAAATTAGTGTGCATCGGATATTGGTGTGCACTGAATATTAGTGCACGATATAGAAGTTGTGCGCATTGAATATTGGTGCATGGGGCGTTCGTTAAATATTGGTGTTGCGCATTGTGGATCTGGCGCATGCTGAATATTGGTGCATAATACATAATTGATGCATGTGTGGGATTCAAAAGGAAAGAAGAGAAGAAGGATACCACATAGGTAAAACTGTCCTATAGTCTAAAAAAAACGTCTAGAGCCAAAATTGTATTTTGGCCATAGAAGGAGCATAATAACTTAGAAGAAGATGACATTTTATGGGTTTTTTCCGCATTGTCGAGGGCTATAATAATTCTACAGTGTTCCATTGGCCAATTGTGCTATGATTTTCCATAAAATGAAAATTATTTGTTTTTGATGATCATAGTCAAGATCACTAGCAGGAGTATAGTTAATGTTGAAACTTGCACATAGTGTCAGGAAATCAAACATGTGGACGAATTCTAAGGAGTTTGGGGTGGATGTGACAAAATTAAAATAATCATCTTTGATAAAATATGTACTACTTAGTTTGACATACAATTCATGCTCTCTTAAGACTAGACACACCATTATCAAATGATGTTTGTGCTCTTCTTCTATCTTTGAGTATATGAGAACATCATCTAAGAAAACAATCACAAACTTTTCCAGGTACTCACTGAACACTCCATTCACCAGGCACATGAAAATTGTTGGTGCATTTGATATCCCAAATGGTACTACTACAAATTAGCAATTCCCATATCTTGTCCTAAATGTTGTCTTGTTGATATCCTCCTCCTTTATACTCATTTAATGATAACCTGATCTCAAGTCAATCTTAGAAAATATCCTTGCACCCTTTAGTTGATAAAATAAATCATCAATCATTGGAGAAGGATATTTGGTCTTTATGGTGACCTTATTCAACTATCTAAAATCAATACATACCCTTAACATCCCATCCTTCTTCTTTACAAAAAGAATTGGGATTCCCCAAGGTGACACACTTGGGTGTATATACCCCTTCTTCAAAAGATCTCCAAAATGCATCTACAAATCTTTCAATTTTGGTGTTCTCATTCTGTAAGGTGTCTTGGACACTAGGGTAGCTCCTGGCACCAAATCAATAGATAAATCAATGTCTCTCTTCAATGGCAATCCTGATATTTCCCCAAAAATATCTTCAAAATCTCTCAAGATTAGATGGTCTTCAATACTTACCACTTTATCTATGTCTACCTCTTCCATATGGGCTCCAAACATTTGGCATCCCTTCTTGAAATGTTTTTTAAGTTGCATGGATAAAATTTCTTTAACAACTAAAACTCTTGGAATGACTTGAATCTTTCCTTTCTACCCTCCCTCATCAAGACAAGTTATTGTCTTGTTGTAATAGTCTAGGACAAGTTGGTGTTTTACCAACCAATCCATGCCAATTGGACAATCATATGAACCCAAAGGTATAATTTTCACATCCACCTTTGTGTTGATTCCATTCATATATATGTTAAAATCATGAAGATGTGTGTCCATTTTTCTTGTTTTATGAGAAAAAAAATCTATATTTTCACAAGTTCTTCAACTTCCGGTATACAAGAGTATTTTTTTTATTTATAATTTCACTTTAAAGTAAAACACAAAACTCATGAAGAATTTTGTTAGCTTTCTACTGACTATTTTTCAAATTATTTTTATTGAGATTTGATATGTCAATTTGGCAATTGTTTTACAGTATGTTCCTTAAAAATGAAAGGAATGATAACGAGTTTTACATTATGTTCATTAAAAATGAAAGGAATTATAACGAAGTCTCACCAAGCAACAATGTATCTATTATTAAACTTCTTTTGTTTTTTGACAAATGAAATAGGACTCCGCAATAATCTACAGAGACTCTGTTTTCTTATGACTATAGTTTTGAGTCTAACAGATGCATATTATAATTTCTAGAATTATTTGAAGTCGACCAAGCTGAAAAAGTTGCAGATTTTAAACACATGTTTTCCCCCACCTTGTATCTATCTTAAGTTTTACTTAAAAGTAAAATCTAAAAATACCCTTTTGAAGAGAATAATTTAAGGATTTTGAATATAAATTTTTCTAAATTTTCCACCGTGTATTTTTAGAGATATGGATAATCCATTTCACTGAATCGTAATGTCACCTAAAAATATTATGCAACGTTTTTTTTATAAAATTAAATAAAATTAGATAAAAACAATGAAAATGAAAAAAAAGTATATCCATTGATCGTAGATTCAATTTTGCAAATGCTTGTATCAATTGAAAAACTAAATTCTGAGTATTTGTAGGAGTCTGCAACCTCCAAAGTTCAAGTAAGCTGGAGTGAATTCTCAGGTTCCTACAAAGAGTCCCATTCATAGGTTTTCCCCCAAAATATATTTTTCTTACGGAATCCATGGAAAATAAACGAATTCCTCACTTTTCAACTGAACAATAGTTTTTCAATTGAAAGGTAGGTGCTAACATTTCGCTAGTCAGAAAACAAATGAAGGGACACGTCGTTTCGTTTCAGTTGGCGGCAAATCTTATAAATACGCTTTCGGCGAAACCAATTTTACACAATTCACTCGGTCATTTTATATTTTTGCATATGTGGAGCCCCTAAGCAAAATTTTGAATCATCTTTTTCATTGTTTTGAATAATGTGGTTGATGTTTTGAATGCAATTTTTTTTTTAACTTTCTGAAGTTCAAGTTTTTATTGGAATAACAATTTACATATTGAAGGCTTTGTTGAACATTTTTTCAAGGTGAAAACTTACTTGAACATTGTTTTCAAGGTGAAAACTTACTTGAACATTATTTTCAAGGTGAAGGCTTTGTTAACATTAAATTTCAAGGTGAATGCTTTGTTTAACATTTTTTCAAAGTGAATGTTTTGTTGAATATTTTTTCAAGCTGAACACTTACTTGAACATTATTTTCAAGGTGAAGGATTTTATAAGAAATTTCTTATTATATCAAAGGGAATTTTTTTGAGAGTAAGCTTTTTTAAACATTTCTTATAAAATTCTTGATATTATTTTTGAATAATTTTTGTGACAATGAAGTTTTTCTGAAACTATTCTGAAATGTTGAATTTTTTAAAAACTTTTAAAGATAACTATACTCATGGGAAACAAAAGTTTTCACAAGAGAAAATTTGATCGCACTTGAGATGAAACTTGTCATAACGAACAAATGAAAGAGAATTATTTGAGAAAGAAACAAGAACGTCAAAACATTGAAGAAAGAAAAAATGATGATGTAAATAGAGATTTTCAACAAGAAGAAGTCCAACCAGGTATGCATGTACATATTGTCTATATT
>SNQJ01S0011361.1:46808-71134 GCA_010110895.2 Picea sitchensis
TGAGAGATGTGTGGAGGATTTGAAGGGATCATATCTTGTAATAATAGGAAAGTGGTTGAGAGAATAGTGGATCTGTAATTATGAGACTCTTATCTTATCTTCAAGACTCTCATGTATAAAAGAGAGTGTTCTCTCTTCATTTGTGGGGGAGAGAAGAGAGATTAGACTTAGATTAGCTTGAAGTCTTAGACGGGGATTCTTAGCTTTGATTCTTTCATTGTTATTCTTTCATGATTTTTCATTTGATTCTTGTAATATAATTTGAGATTGATTTATTGTGTGAGATCACACATGTCAATTGTTGTTCAACTCTTCACATGTATTGTTTTTCCCTTATGCAATTTATTGCTTTCCTAGTTAGTGTTTCAATGCTTTCCTAGATTAATTTGATTTCAGCAAATTAGATTAGATTAGTTCTACTTCAGTCCTCAACATATAGTGTGTGCACTTCGTAAGTCTACGAACCTGGATTGACAAATTAAATGATTGGGAAAGTACTACAACCCAATTAATACATCAATGTTTTCACCCCACATTTTGGCGTCGTTGCCAGGGACAACGCAAGGGGATTGAAGTTTAGTTTGAATTTTCATGCAAGTATGATTAGTCATGCTCCTAAATCTAAGGTGACATATGGGTAAGGGCATGTAGGGAGTGTTTCAATTCCTGCAAGCGTAAGTGTATATTTCAATTCCTACAAGCGTAAGTGTAGATTTCAATTCCTGCAAGTGTATCTGCATGTGTTGGTAAGGGGTCATAGAAACTACTTGAGTGTAGACTCCTCGTGTTCTCCCTGCCAATGTATTTCTGAATCTGAGGTAAGACATCGACCTCATTTGGGACAGATCATGCAGAGTGTGACTTTCAATTCCTACAATTTCAATTTTTGTAACTGTGAAGAGGTTTTCATGTGTTTTAGCAAGTGCAATTTTCAGTTTTTTTATTTTTTTTTGGATTTGGGTGCTATAAGAATCCCTTTTTCAATATGATTTAACTATGAGTGTCATCTTGGAACAACTCGCTCAAATCATTGCGAAAGCTGGGATTTCTTCTTCTCAGGAAGAGGAGATCTTGACAACAGCCCAGAGCTTAAATACTCCTCCAGAAATGAACAAGGAATCAACATCTGAGGAACTTGAGGAGGACAATGAGGAGTTGCAGCATGATCTGAGCAAGGGAAATTGTGCCTATGAAAGTTATATCGAGCAATGGTTCCATGTAAGTACTGGATTAGATAAATTTCATTTTTATTTTTATTTAGTTAGTTTGTCGTTACAACAACTAGATTCATTCATTCTTGTAAAATTCTATTTTTCATTCGAAAAATTGTCACTGAACATATTGTTGTTATTGTTGTGTGCTTGGCTCCATTGGTTATTTGACTACACATAACTAATTTCTAAGATGTAATTAACATAGAGTAGGTAGGCTTTCATTTTTAGTTTTTGTTTTCATTTTCAAATTTTGCTTTTACCTAGAATAAGTATGCTCTCCTCCGCACTTCGTGCGATCGCAAGGATCAGAAAATATGGATGATTTTGATTTCAGGAATGAATGTTTTTGCAAACATGCTTAACAGTAAACACAATAAAACATTAGACGAATAAAAACAAAACCAAATTTTTTCTATGTTGAAACAGTGAATTTTTTTTTACATGCTGAGACAGTCGCTGAGACAGTGAAATTCTACATGCTGACACAATAAAATTTCACATGCTGACACAATGACGTTTTTTTCTATGCTAAAACAGTGAAACTTTTACATGCTCAGACAGTCATTGATACAATGAAATTTTACATGCTAATATAGTAAAAGTTTACATGTTGATACAGTAAAATTTTACATGCTGATACAGTGACATTTTTCCATGCTGATACAGTAACGTTTTTACATGCTGAAACTGTGTCTGTATCATGCTGAAACTGTAAAATCATGTTGAAACTTTGGTTGAAACTGTGTTCCTCTTGCAATTGGTTGAATCTCATTTTTTGGCCATGCTAAACCTGCAAATGATAGATCTAAAACATCGTCCCATTCTACCTTTCACACTCAGCCTGCAACACAAATAACAACGAAATTGCTTTTCTTTAAGAAATTTCACAACATCTTGTCTTTGGTCTTCTCCCAAATCCACGTTAGAAAAAAAAAAAACAAACAAATGATTTACTGCTCCAGCTTCTCATCTCCGATGAATCAACATCCAGGTTTGATTTCTGTTTGTAATTGGGAAGATGGAATTTTCTCTCCATGATTTTAGCATTCAATTTGGGCTTCATATCGATAATTGGACTATGTGTTGGGTTGTTGATCGAGAATTATGGGCCAATTTCTAATTTTAAATCTGAAATCTTGAGGTTTTAACGGGATGTTATACAACTAAATCACATTCATGCCGTTCTTTTGCAACTATCCTCTAGATATGGCGATTTCCTCTCCATCTGATCTGTGTCAATATCAATGATTCCAATCTACGTAAAAACTATCGATCTTCCCAATGCTCATAATTTTGTGTGAACACATCCACTGTCTGATTATTTGACTACACGTAAAGGATCCGATCTTCATTTTCAATGAGAAGCTCACATATGCAATGAAAAACTTTCAATCTGAATTTTTCTGTCAATTAACGTCCAATAGCAAACAATCAGCTTCGGGTGCAATTGTTTAGAAAGCTGTGTTGAATTTTAAAAATCCGACACATGGGTTTTGTGCAGAAGGGTCTCATTTAGTGGACTCATGGGCGGTTTTTGAAAATTCTACTTGGTTTGAGAGCAGTTTTCATTTTTCTGAACATAAAAAAAAAAAAAAAAAAAAANACAGATTTCGGGATGGTCGGTTTTCCAAAGTGGCACACAAACAAAGTCAGCATGAACGTTCTTGTATTTTATGGATTATGAGTTTGAGAAGAGATTAAAATGTTTTAGGGTATGATCTAAATGATATTGATGTTGTGAGGTGTTTTTAGGCTCACTGTCTTAGTTAAAACAATAAAAACAAACAAACAAATTTAAAATTTGGAAAACAATATATATATATATATATAACAATTCGAACTTAAAAAAAAAATTGCAAATGGATGTTTTAAATCATTCCTGAAAACAATAATAAATACATGTTTTTACGTTTAACACTCCTTTGTTTTTCTTAAGTCACTTTGGCAACAATCAAGAACGAACCAAGCGCGCAGGCGATAGGTACAAACATGCATTTTATTTTTACTTTGCCACATTTGTACTCCTTCTTGCATGTTATGTTTTATTTTTCGAACTTCTCACATGTCTTCTTGTAGGATTAGTACTCACATTTTTTAGGTTTGAGGACGATTGCTTCTACTACTGTAGTGATTTTTCAAGAATCACAAAACTTTTGACAAACATGCTTTGTTGACTGCTTGAAGGAGTTGTTACTCATGATACATGTTATGACGCTTGCTATTACACATAAACGTTTTGTGTCATGTGTTGTTCACGCATCATGATGTTTTCTGTTACATGACACACATTCGCCAAAACGTTATTTTGCGTCATGACTTCTTTACTCGCATTTCTCATCCTTGTGTTGCAGCCATCTTCCATTGCCTTAACTTTCATGACTTCACACATGCCTATTCTTTTCTAAGTTGCATACATTCCCTTATCTTTTTCAGTTCATTTTTGCCTTATTTTTTCCATTCCAGTTTGACTTACGAATAAAACCATTCAGTTCCCTTTCCATGATTACATTGCCTTGCCATAAACATTGTTGCTACTGAGATCTTTCATATAGTCCTACCAAATATTTTTATAAAAACTTGCGTTGAATGATGTGGGTTTCCTTAAGGCCCACCTTTCAACAAGTCTTGCCCCATTGACCTCAACACCTTATCTGGGATATAGACTAGAGTTCCTTTTGAGTACCTAGAAGCTTGCATGCCTTAATGGAAAGTTCTCTCGCTAGAAATCATGGGAATACATCAATGTTCCTTGATCGTTAGATCTTGCAAGTGGCTCGACATCAGCACATCTATGACACGCGGGTACCTTGACACTAATTGACATCACTGGTGAGTT
This sequence comes from Picea sitchensis, assembly GCA_010110895.2. Lineage (NCBI taxonomy): Eukaryota > Viridiplantae > Streptophyta > Pinopsida > Pinales > Pinaceae > Picea > Picea sitchensis. The sequence goes on from SNQJ01S0011361.1 coordinate 50,859, forward strand.
TGTCTCACATTGGTTAACGACATTCATCAATGGCCGGTAATCCAATGATTTATCTTCATTCTCGACATCGACACATTCATTCGCATGATGAGAATTGTACCATCGGTTTTGTAGCGGGTGAAGACTATACATTTTTTTTATGACTTTATCAACAGTTATAGCAGCATGACTTTATCTAAGAGTACCACAGTTCCACTTTCCACCTTCTACATTTTCCATGATTCAGCAGTAGCAGTTCAGATCCTTCACTTCCCATGATCCAGTTACAGCAGCAACAACATTCATAGTTACATTTTCATGATCCAACAGCAGTGACACCTTCCATGTTCCAACAACCGCAGTCGCATATTCTCTAATCTAATAGTTACAACAATTGCCGCTACAACACCAGTCACATTTTCATGACCCAACAACAACAACATCTATATTCCTATTGCATCGTTCATCATCATTCTTGGGTAAGTGGAGGTATGTTGTTTTTTAAACTTTAATCATATAATTCCTTATATGTTGAATTGAATATTTTGGAAAATTCCCTCAGTTTGCTCCATTTCATTTTTCACTTTCATGACCCATGCCAAGTTACATGAGGACATGCAACCAGTTCAGTTGGGGTGGCGGGGGGCAACTATATTCACATTCACTACATATTTACTACCATTATTCCATTTTTTTCCACTATCATCATTCCATTTTTCATCTCATTTACCATTCATCAACATTTCTTTTCCAACAATCTTTGTTTCACTTTGCTTCATACACATTGATATACATATTGGCATGATTCATAAAAGATAGATAAAAGGCTTTCTTATGCACAGTGATGTTTTCTTATGCACATTGATAGCTTATTATTTCTAGTGAGTATATGACTAAATTATTGTAGCAAGAAAACAAATAAGTGAAATGAATGTTGCTAACACAAGAACCAACATTTTATTATAGCAAATAAGTGAAATGAATGTTGTTAACACAAGAACCAACATTTTATTATAGCAAATAAGTGAAATTAATGTTGTTAACACAAGAACCAACATTCTTTGTATTCATGGTTGTCACACAAGAACCAACCATAAGAAAATGTAAGTTGTTACTCATGCATTTCACATGTTGTTACTATTGTATTTCATACCATAGAAACATTCATTGTTAAAAGGACATCATCAATCAAAGCCATAGTTTAAATGCCAAAAGTTCTTAAGAAGATCCATGCATGGTTGCATGAGGACATGCAACAAGTTCAGTTGGGGGGATGTTGGGCCTCAGAAATGTCATATTTTCATCCACCTTTTTCTTCATTATTCATTACATTCAATTGCCCCATTAACCTTTTATTATACCATTTCCATACATACATTTGGGTTTCACCTTATTATTTTCCACTTTATTCATTTTAGTATTATAAGTGAATTATGATTAAATATTAGAAAATTAACATATTTTCATTATATTAAGGTTGGATGAGTTTTATGATGTGTACAGGTATATTTGAAGATTTCAACAAAGTCAAATGTTAACACCCAGCCTCAAATTCGAATTTCATCTTCAAGCTTTGAAGATTTGAAGAATATTTGGGACAATAATTCAAGCATGTTCAAAGGAGAAGATCATGGAGATTTTGATGGCATATCTTATCCAAGATTTGTGAGAGATGTGTGGAGGATTTGAAGGGATCATATCTTGTAATAATAGGAAAGTGGTTGAGAGAATAGTGGATCTGTAATTATGAGACTCTTATCTTATCTTTAAGACTCTCATGTATAAAAGAGAGTGTTCTCTCTTCATTTGGGGGGGAGAGAAGAGAGATTAGACTTAGATTAGCTTGAAGTCTTAGAAGGGAATTCTTAACTTTGATTCTTTCATTATTATTCTTTCATGCCTAGTCATTTGATTCTTGTAATATAATTTGAGATTGATTTATTGTGTGAGCTCACATATGTCAATTGTCGTTCAAATCTTCACATGTTGTATTGTTTTTCCCTTATGCAATTTCTTACTTTCCTAGTTAGTGTTTCAATTCTTTCCTAGATTAATTTGATTTCAGCAAATTATATTAGATTAGTTCTACTTCAGTCCTGCACATATAGTGCGTGCGCTTCGTAAGTCTACGAACCTGGATTGGCAAATTAAATGGTTGGGAAAGTACTACAACGCAATTAATACATAAATGTTTTCACCCCACACTTATAAGGTCATAAGGTAAAGTATATTTGAACTCATGCATTTTGTCATTTATTAAGATAGGAGACTAAATATTTCATGTACTAATGTTTAAAATTGTCATGTATAGCCTTTGACCTTTGGACAAGTCCGACACTTCTATGTCAGCCCAACCATTCCGTACTTATGCGCCAGATCATTCACTATCGCGATCCGGTACCAACGTCCACAGACTGTTCTAGTCTGGTACCAATCAATTGCGCGTTGTTCGGATCCATTACTATCTATCGTATCTCACCTGTCACGAGCCGGTACCAATACATGAAACAAAGCATGCCAAGTTTAGCTCCAGATTGTGCCTAAGATAATTGTTGAATGTTTATTAAATCATCAAAGTTATAGAAATACTATCTTAAGCTAGTTTGATTATTGTTTCATCCTCATACGCTTTGTGTCATGAGGATGAAGCTTAAAATATGTAACCGAATGGATAAATTTGATGATTGTTGATCTGCTAAAGATCTCACCTCCTTGTGTTTCACGACTAAAGACTGTTTAAATAGTCGTGGCAAGGATGGTGGGAGATATATAGAGAGATATCATAACACAACATGTGAAGCAGCGTTGCATATTGTATAACATATATTGAGTTCGAAGTTTAATAGAAGAATACCATTTATTTCCAAGTCTTGATCATTTACGAATGAATGTGAGTTGAGTTGTTCGTATAGTTTAATTTCATGTTTTGAGATTTGAGTAAGAGTGATGTGTAGATTGAAGGCCAACTTACTGTAGACTCCAGTTGTTGACCTATTGAAGCGGCAAGGGCCCACCGCCCAACAGAGGTCAACATCCTTGTAGATTAGTATTAGCATTTGATTTCAATAGTGTAATTATTAGATTATCTGTAGCTTTGATTTCTCCAATTTAGTTTATCATCTCTGACAGTTTCAGATGTTAGTATCACAATTCAGTTCAAGATTTTGATTATATGATTTCTTAAGATCTTTAATTACTCTATTTTTGCATATGCCCTGTTTCTATGAATTTGATTTCTCTTAGTAAACATAGAAGTTGGCAGCAATAGTCGAATACATTTGGAAAAGAACTAGTGAAGTTCACAATAGATTATTGTGAACCACAACATACCAATTTATTGTCTATTTAACTATCCATGATATGCCTTGATGATTGATGTGTGATTTCCTTTTCAGAGTGTGATTGCATAATTAGCTTTCTGGGTTAGATAGCAGAGTTGATTTATCAAAAGAATCCATCTCATACTTGCATGTACCATAATGGATTAGATAGATTCTCTATGAAGGACAACCAAAGTGAATTTCAATTTGATAGTTTGCTTTATTTCCAGCATGCATAATCTAGATTAGTCTATACTTGTGACATTAGAATTACCTCTCTTACTGGTGTTTTTTAACTCTGTGGATTGCAAATCCCGGATTGATGATTAATGAGTGCATTATACTAATCATATAAGTAGCACAACAACTATTACGACAAAATTTTGCATACTCCTGTATATCTTCTATGGACATGGAACCTATCTATTCATCTATTTTTTAAACAAAATTGGCTCGAGAATTGGCTTCAGCTCTCTGACGGTTCAAACCAACATCAACACCATAAAAAAATGATCCTAAATTTTCTTCGATTTCATTCCTGGCCTCCTTTCCAACATCCGATGTAGCTCGCATCTTTGAATGTGAGGAAAATGCCCCTATTGGATGAGATACCAAAGGTATTGGAGGCCTCTACAATGTTGCATTTTGATATGCCCCTTTCTGATCATATGTTAGTCCTTTACCAACCCTATAATAACTGGAAGATAGGTTGGTATAATCATGGTGCATGCCCATGAAAAACTCTACATAAAAGAGTCTAGCAAAGTAATGTGGAACCTCATCATTCCATGATAACTTCCCATATGCTGCCAAAAATCTATTATAAGATGTCCTGCTATGTTGGGGTGCTTAAAATATTGCACCTTCAACATTTTTCGCTTTGGCACCTCTTTGAAATTGAACATAGAAATTGCATCTTATTTTGAAACTCTATTTTTTACTACTTCCCATTTATCTAATATCAAGGCCCATCACCTCCGACTTTTATCTCCTCGTTGAATCGATAAAATTATCAGTTTTTGGCCTCATCTTTTGATATGCATCCATAAAGTTCTACAATGAATACAAAACAATCTCCAAGCTTTGCTTACTCTCTCGATGGATTCAATGAAATTGACAAATGACAATTTGGAGGTGTGGAGGTAGTGAAACCACGGTACAATGTTTGGTGAAATCATGGTACAAAGTCTTTATTAAGGGTTTTATTAGGGTCTTTTTCCTTGTTTAAAAATTGATAGGGGCTTTCCCTCTAGGAGAGTCTTCCTCCATTACTTATATTCATAGGTGCAATCCATTTCAATTGCCACAATGGCTACACCTTTGGTTATGGGTCCAATGCAATTTGGTTTGAGAGCTCAACCAATTTTCATTGTTACAATGTTTTCATTCTCAGTATATTTTAAGAAACTACAAAAAAGGTTAAGGACTAGATCCAAATCTTATGTGACTAAGGAATAGATAGATTAAGCTTTCATAAATGAAATGAAGTGTTTTGTGTAGGGAAAATAAGGTAGGGAACTTGAATCTTTATACTTCAACCCAATATTTCAAGATGAAGAGGGGGAGATAAACCATTTGGAACAAAGGGCCACACACCTCTAGGGAACAATTGTCGCCACCACCATGAAACTCCTAAACCTATGGTTCTAAGCCAAGGTTCTAAACCTAGATGGTGATGCAATATGAAGGAAATTTAATTTAACTAGTACCTTATAGAATATTAAGATATAGGATATATGAACTTGCAAATTACTAAAAGAACTTTAATAAATGCATCTAATAAAATTGAAACAAGGCAAAATAACATAAAATTTCTTAAAGAGTTTGAAATTGTCAAAGAGCATCCTTGAATAGTTTTATGAACCTTCCCCAAGCATAACATTCATGTTGATAAGGATCCAATAGAAGGTTCAAATGACCCCTTTTGAAGCATAGTATTTACTTCAAGGGGAAGAATATGGAAGGTTCGATTGACCCTTCCTTGAGCATAATATATTCATTGCAGGGGAGCATAGGGAAGGGTATGCCAATCCTTCCTCAAGCGTAACATTACTGTCAAGGGATAACCTAAGGAAGGGTTGACCAAACCTTCCTTGAGCACAGTATTTTGATTGTGGGGAGCATGTGTAAGGGTTGGTTAACCATTTCTCAAGCATAATATTCTTTTTTAGGGAGAGCCTAAGGAAGGCCTGATCAACCCTACTTCAAGAAACACATGTAAGGGTTGTTCAAATCATGGAAGTATCAATTCAAAATATGATCTAAATATTAGATCATATTTAGATCTAAATATGATATTATTTATTATGATCTAAATATTAAATCTGCTAGTGGTGAATTCAAAATATCTTACTTGCTTCTTTTGTTTTCATAAGAAATTTATGGTGTTGCATGCATGAATATTTATTTCATCTCTATTTTGAATTCATATACATTTAAGAATACAACCAATCAAAGTAGGTTTTTTTCGAACATCCTTGGGACAAAACCCACCAACAATACTCATTTGAATCATAGTATATTTTCCCAATTCAAAAGAGGTTTGGTGAAAGGGAGGTGGCATGCACCATTGTTAGGTTTCTCTACCAAGTATGTATAACCATGAAAATATTGGTTAATTATTCATTTTCCTAGACACTAATTGAAGTTTTTTTCTTGGTTTGTTACTTCCCAACAATTCATGACAATAAAATGACCTACAGTTTCACTTGTTATTCCTCTCCTAACAAATCTAATTTCAGGATACTTTTTGACCTAGGTTCAATGGAAACACACCCTATTTCCCATTCCACTATTGGTATAGGGTTTTTTCTTAATCCATGGCCTCCATCATGATTAGTGGATGTGTCCAAGGTTTGTAAATTATGTACTTTCACCCATTGCCTCATGTGGAATTGGATTCCTCTTGAACTACATGGGCACAAATTTACATGCTTATTCTCCTCCTTAGAACAAATTAAACATGTGAATCTCCCTACATATTGGTTAATTCAATTGATTTTCCATCATCATGTCTAGGGTTAACCCTTAGTATTCTTATATGTCTAGTGAGGATGAGGCTCTACACAATTTGTCTTGCATTTGCATGATCTTGGCTCTCAACTTGATGACATTTTCAGAGTTTTTGGTATTTATCTTGATGGGATGAACATTTTTATTCAAAACCTAGTAATTGTGTACAATTATCCAAAATATATCAAGGAATTTTACATGTGAGTCAATGATGATGGAAAGATTGTTGCCTCCATGGTTGTACTTGTGCCTAAGGTATGCTCCTTTCTTATTTTCATTCAGTATAACATAAATTTGTTTCTCCAAGGAACCTATTTAAGTTGGTTAATGATAATAAATATAAGCATATGGTTGCAGTGTTATCCTCATTTTTTTGGATAGAATTTAAGCTGGTGTATTCTTCACGGGTCGTGGAATTGATGAGGGTTATAGTGTTATTCACCAAATTTGGCCTTGTTCATGTGCATGGATATTTGAATTGAGCATGTCCATGCATGGGAGGTTAGACGATGTTGTTTTCCTTGTTTGTGGGTATGTATTTGTATCCGGTTACTGGTTAATTTACTGTTGCTTATAGGTATCCCTGTTTTGGGTAAACTAGTAGTTTTGATTCATCATATTCAAATTGGTTTGTCTTTTCCCCTAATGTTGTATTTCTATCTCTCCCTTGATCCATTGTTGTTGTAACAAGAATGTTTTTTGGTGAATAAAGAGGACGAGGGGTTAATGGTGGGATAATAAACAGTCTTTGTTCCTGGTTATTTTCCTCATAAATGAATGAAGAAACTGGTGAGAGTAGTGTGTATGTTGTGGTGTGCCAATATTTGTAGGTGGTTTGTTCATATGTGCCAATATTTGCAGGTGGTTTGTTCATATGCTACTACAAGGGTATATTGTTTCTAGGTTATATGGGGTTGTTACACTCTTGTCCTTTGATTAATGTGATAACGAAGGACGACCTAGTTGAGTTTAGAGGGAGTATAGGGAATTAAGTATGGGTTGTTGGCTATTGTAATTCTTTGTAGGATGGATTCTCTTGTTTTTGGGTAGGATCTTCCCTTGCACTCAACGCACCCAAATTCGTTCATGTCCATGCACATGGACAAGCCCGAATCCATAATCCTTCATGAAATTAACGAAAACACCTCAGAATTATTTCTTGAAAAAAAGCTAGTAAACATAAAGAAGCAAGAGGTACTTGGTTCTTTTTCTACTTTTGATAGAGTTGCAATGTGAACTACTTATTATAAACTAATAAAATTATCTTATTTTATTTACGTAGATATTAATTTTTTAATTTTAATTTTATTAGTATAGGCATACACATAATCAATAAAATTAATGAAAAATTAATAAATTATTTAAAATATAATGAATTAAAGATAGGCCCAAATTTGGCCTTGTCTTTAATTCATTATATTTTAATTAATTTATTAAATTTTCATCAATTCGGTAATTTTTATAATACTACCTACAAAACAATTAAAAACTACCTACAAAACAATTTAAAACATACTTGCAAACAAACGCCAACGTCCACCACCGATGAACACCAAAGTACACCACCGACGAATGCCAACGACCACCACCAATGAATGTTTAGAAAACTCTCACTAGTTCAAAAAACTATCATATGGCCAATGGGTGGGTGATATATAAAAAGAATTTCGGTCGAAAGACCTTTCCGGCCGAAAGAACCATTCAACCAAAAAGATGTTACTAGATGAAAAAATATGTCTAACTAATCTGGTACATGACAATTGATATCGCCATCATGGTACCGTTTGATTTTATGTCAAAAGTTTCAGCTGAAAACATTTGTCTTTCGACCGAAAAAACAAGGAGTTTGGCTGAAAAAATGCCGCTAGGAATTTTGAAGACCTGATTCTCACAAAAGTGTAATCGGCCTTCATGATTTTACCCTTTAGCAAATGGGATAACAATTGATCTTGAGAAGATAAAGGCCATTAGAGGATCGACAAAGTCAAGAAATGTGACAGAAGTCAGATTACTCATGGGTCTTTTCACTTATTACCGAAGATTCATAAAAGGATTTTTAAACATTGCAAGCCCAATCATTTCTTTGCAAAAGAAGGGAGTGAAATTTGAATGGACTCCAAAATGTGAAGAAAAATTCCAGCAGTTGAAAGATATTTTGACAAGTGCACCAATCATAAATATTGTAGATCTAAATGAATATTTTGTGTTGTGCATTGATGCATGCAAGGAAGGGCTCGATGGAGTCCTCAGTCAAAAAGAGAACATGGTATGCTACGAGTCTTGAAAATTAAAAGAGAATGGGAGGAATTATGCTACACATGAGTTAGAATTAGCAGCCATTATTCATGCATTAAAAATGTGGAGACATTACCTTATGGGGAGAATATTTGAGATAAGAATAAACCACTATGGTCTGAAGCATTTTTTTGGACAACCAACATTAAATGCCAAAAAAACTAGATGGTTGGAATTTCTGAGTGAATATGACTTTGAAATTAAACATATCAAAGGAAATAAAAATCATGTGGTTGATGCACTCAGTAGGAGAGCTCGTGAAATGCATATTTCAACCATCAACATATTCAACACAGATTTAAAAGAAAAAATTCTACAGGCTGCAAATTCAGATCAACAATATTTAAAAATAAAAGAAAGCTTACAACAAAGCAATTTTACAACAGAAAATTAATCATTATGAGCTGAAAGATAATGGAATCCTCATTTGCAAAGGAAAAATACATGTGTCAAATTCAGGAGAGATGAAAAATATAGTGTTGAGGGAAATGCACAATGTGACATATGATGGGCACCCAAGATATCATAAAACAATTGCATCTGTAAGAAGCCAATACTTTTGACCAGGAATGAAGAAAGAAGTGGCTAATTACATAGCCATGTGTCTAGAATGCCAAAGAGTCAAAACAAAGAATAGACATCCAATGAAGCTACTATAGCCATTGCCCATTCCTGAGTGGAAATGGGAAGTGGTTACAATTGATTTTATTACAAAGCTTCCTAGAATAGTGAAGCAACGCAATTCCATCATGGTGGTGGTGGATAAATTAACAAAGGATGCACATTTTATTCCTATGAAGACCACACACAAGGCAACAAACATTGCAGAGATTTACATGAAGGAACTTTCCATGTTACATGGAGTTCCTAAGGAAATCATTTTAGAAAAATATCTAAACTTTATATGAAAATTTTGGAAAGGGTTATTCAAGGTCTTTGGGAAAAATTTAAATCTCAATACATCATATCACCCAGAGTCAGATGGGAAAACATAGAGGACTAACAGAATCATTGAAGACATGCTCAGAATGTATGTGATGGACCATCCATCAAGTGGGAATATTATATCCACTTAGTTGAGTTTTCTTACAATAATGGGTATCAAGCATCATCAAAAATGATATCATTTGATGAATTGTATGGAAAGAAGTGTAATACACCAGTGAGTTGGGATAACCTAGCAGATAGAGTTGTCATTGGACTTGATTTGTTAAAGGAAATGGAAGAGAATATGACAAGGATCGGGAAGAATTTAAAGGTTTCCCAGGACAGGAAAAATATTTATGTGGACAAGAACAAAGTTTTTAGAGATTTTAAAGTGGGCGAACATGTTTTTCTAAAAGTGAAATCCATAAGAAGTTTGCTAAGATTGGGTTGCTCCCAAAAGTTGGTAGCAAGATATCGTGGGTCTTTTGAAATCTTAGAGAAGATAGGGTTAGTTGCATACATGTTAGCATTTTCTATATCCATGAGAGGGCATAATGTATTTCATGTTTCATTATTAAAGAAATATGTTCTTGACTCTAACCACATAATTGATTGGACTATGATCCAGGTGGAAAACGAAGGGGATTTTTGGGTGGACCCCGTACGCATCCTAGACCAAAAAGTCAAAGTGCTCAGGAGAAAATCCATAGGGATGGTAAAGGTTCAATGGACCTGCTACGGTCTTAAAGATGAAACATGGGAGCATGAAGAAACTATGCGAGAGGAATACTTGTAATTTTTTGTCAATTTTGAAGGAAATAGATATTGAAAATGCAAGACACCATTTTTGGGCAACTAGAGTTCCAGAAACACATCTCATAATTTTGGTCACCTACATTGATAGCCCTGATAAAAGAATGGTGCAACCCGATGGACTGGAAACAATGAACATGACACATTCCTTGGGTCAACAGGTTGAGAGAAATATGATATTTTGGTTGGGATTGTTGTTGGAGGGTAAAAATTGCATAATTTTCTTTTATTTTTTTAATATTGTAATGTGATGTAAATTTGTGTATGTATTCGGCATGGTTCTTTGCACTGATGATGATGCACAATTTTAGGGAGGTGGAATGTAACACCCCCACTATAATCCCCATTTTAAATAATGCATAATGCAGATATGAATGTGGTTATGTCCAAGCGATGTAATATGTGAATGTATTTTCTCTTTTTAAATAAAAATACGTGATACCTGTTGTTGGGGAATATGGACATATATGGGGGCTAAGTTATCCATAAGGGAAGAGAGTGTTTAAGAGGGCTCCGGAGGGGAAATTAATTATGGGTATTAATTCAACCCAAATTCTGAATTTTATTATTGGGGATAACTTCTAATTTTATGTTTGGTATAAGATCCCAATCATTAAAATTGTGTAAGAAGGTGGGTGTAAGAGTCACATCCCATAGTTATTAGAGAGCATGGGGGGGTTGAAGTATGGTCAACATTGGGCAGAGTGAGGAGTCAACTGTATTTGGAAAATAGAGGAAATTGCATGTGGGTATTTATAGACAGTTTTTACACATACAATTTTACATGAACAACAAGCAAAGAACAGAGAAAAGAGAACTAGAGATATAGCAAGAAAGTTGGGCGAATTCTAGAGCATGCTAGAGTTTTTTGGAGCGCTTGGATATGAATATTGAAGAGACATGTGTTCAGGCATGAAGAGTGAACTCTTGTGTGAGTTGCACTATAACAACACGTGTTTGTTGTTGTTGTTGGTAGTTTTCTTGGCAGTGAGTTCTCTTGAGTTCCCAGTAGAAATATTCCTAGTTACATGTGCTAGAGAGACCCTGATTGATCTGGAAATACTTATATGTAAAATTATTTCTTAAATACACATAAACATCCAACCAGATTTGGAAAATGAAGATCATCTTTGACTATTTGCAAATAACATGTGAATGTATTATTTATCCATAAACTTCAATAACACTGATGAATAACTTGCAGAAATGATATGAGGAAATGAAGTAGAATAAGATCAACGACAATTCAAAATGCACAATAACAATTTTATAATGAAGTTCACCCATCTCAGGATACATCTTTGGGTCCCTTTTCAATCAATGAGACTACTCAATCAATGCTCAAATGCCAAAATTACAATGAATGGACTTATAAATACCAAGTTTTTGAAGACACCATTGAATACTCTTGATCAATCCCAAAAATAGAGTTCATTACTAATTCATCACGAAAGTTTGAGAAAAATTAGTATAAACTCGACTATGTTTTGAACAAGTGCTTAAAGACCCGTTTTTGCACGTATAATGAGACAATATGTCTCATACATGAAAAATTGGACTAAAACTTTTCATACATAGAATTTTTACAAAAAATAGACATCACTATCAGATTCCTCCCGAAATTCTGAGAAAAATGAGTATAAACACTATACTTCCCTCAAAGAACTCAATAGCACTCAAATCGAGGCAAGCCAAAACTATGAACACCTCTTGCACGCAAAATGAGACAAAAATATTCTCTTGGAACACAATTCTATGCTAGGCACTCTTGGCATGAATCCCAATGTGTTCTTACAAGGGTCGAATGTTAGGTTTAAATAGGCTAGTCAGCCTAATTGTGGCCCATTATATACCCGGGCTACAATGACTTAACATTTATAATATATTCCGCATTAGTTATAACAAGAGGCATGCGTGGTGAAATGGTAGGAGGCATATTCCTAAGTCGTTGGAATATTCCTTGGAATATCCTCTTGGAGGTTATGGGTTATATTCCCATGGGGAACCAATTTTATTCTCCCTTAGCCATTATTTGCCAATCAAAGAGTGCCACGTGGCAGTCTTTGGTTGGTCCACCTGCCTGCATAGTCAACATCCTGCCATGTCAACTTTCACCTATGTGTACATATTTGACATGTCAGCATCCAGTGACCTGCCAGCTGTACCTACCACGTCATCATACGAATGCTACGTGGCACTTTTTATTGGTCCAAATGGGCCCTAAAAATGACATTTTCGAGTGACACGTGGCAACCTATCATGTTGCCACATCACCAACATGAAATCATCTGTTGGTGGTATGACTTATATAAATAGGCCATCTAGCAGCCTATGGGATTTCCATGTGGCACCACTGCTTTGACTTTTGCTCTGTTTGACAGAATATTTGACCGACCATAACTTCTTCATACGAACTTTGTTTGAGTCGATTTTTGCACCATAGGAAATCTATTGTCGATCTCTACACAATGGATTCATTTTAAAAATCATTTGAGAAAATAAATTATTTAGCATTCTTGGATCCTCCTGGATATCTTTGAGCATTATGGATCCTCCTAGATCACTGATAAATGAATGGGACTCCCGATGGACTGAGAAAAGTGAAGAGGTACATTGCTTGGGTCGGGTAGCTCAAGAGGAAGAGAATCAAAGGAAATTCATGATAGTTTTAGGAGAATACCAATGGCTTGTAGAATATCTGAGCTTTGAGGGGACAATGAGAGACACTCTTTTCTTGTGGATTGCTAGCCCTAGCTTGGGGGTGACTTGTTGTTGATATTTGGAACAAGAAGCATATGGTTGGGTGGAACATCCTTCCCAAGCAGCTGGTTGCACAAGTATTTTATAAGATAAGTGTTTGTTTGTTTTCTTGAGTTAATTTATGAGTTTAATTGTTGTGTCTTTTACTTTATGCACGGGAATGAATTATATGTTGTTGTGGTGAAATAATTAGTTGCATTTACATTTTTAACAAGTATAGACAATTGTTTGTGCTTGATTGTCATGTTGTTTGTCATTCACTGCTTAAATGTATTTGTTAATCGATTTTAGTACTAACGGTAATGGGTTTCTGGTGCTGTACTCGAATCGTCGCACGCTCTGGAAACAATTGTCGCACACAGTACAATCTTGTTGTGCACGCAGTTTGTCTTAGTGAGGAGGCGACATTCACGTTAGCTAGCATGATGTAGCTACATTTAAATAATTGGTATCTGCAATGGTTAAGTCTGTGTATATTTTGTAGCTGGTAAGCTACAAGAATCTAGTTGGCGGAAAATTTTGGAATTTATGTGTATTTTTCACAATGAATGCTCCTTGGTTAAGTTGGGGACATTACAAGAGGAATTTGTGGAAAGGGGTCATAGGCAATGGTACTCGCAGGTTCATTATATGTGTGTGTGTGTGTGTGTGTGTGTGTGTAATGCAATGCAAAGTGACATCATGGAAATAAGCATCACACAAGGATGATTTTGAGCTAGGTCTCCCACAATGGTGTTGGCGCCCCCCCATACCTTTTTTGTTAATATAGGGGGGTTATTACTCCCTTTTGAATGTTATTGCATTGATAAAATTCTCAAATTCCTGATATTGTAAATTATGTAGGAATTTTTTTGCATGTGTTATAGAAGCTAGGGTTTGTAGGGAGTGGCTAGGGTTTTTAGGATCCTAAGGACAAGGGAGTGTTAAGTGCTATATCTCTTTAAGTTACTGAAGGTTTTCCAACAATAGTACTTAGCTAAATCTTTCACGACACTAAGTAAGGAGGGTAGACTATACCCTTAGTCATACTACCTAATTCCCTAGTACACAAGAGTGATCTTCCCAAGTGTTATTCTTGGTGTACTATAGCAAAAAGGAAACTGATAGGATTATATAAGGTTGGTTTCAAGTGCACCTAGGGGGATTTCAATATATCCGAAGGTGCATGGATGACAAATCCGTATATAGATGTTGTTTGATATAGCATTACTTGTAGGGATACCAACAAAGGTTACAAGGGTGTCCAGTCAGGTGATGCCTCTTGTATTTTCTACATGTATTTTTTCCCAACCACATGTTTACTCATTGAACAATAAATTTCAGATTTATTTAAAGATATCGAAACATGTCTCTAACCTAAAAAAAAATATAAAATTGGAGCACATGTTGGCACATGTTAGCTAAAATAGAATACTCAAACAAAAATAGATTGAAACATAGTTTTGAAAAGTAAATAAACTGAACCAATGTTTGTTGGCCTCTTCAAGGGGGCAACCTCCAACATGATTATAATAGCTTCTACTATTATATATGGTTTCCAATTGACAAAAAACCTAACCACCTAGTGAGCTCCATTAATGAGACTTACTAACTAGTGGACCTTCTTTAATGATGTCACTTACATTTATTGATTTCACACTCTATTACCTAGTGTTGCCTTATTTAATAAAGATGACCCTCAATACATTAAGAAACAACCTATTTTACTAACTAGGGGAGTTAGGGTGAGACCTTTACAAATCTAATGAAATGCTTAGTTGCATTATGAAGATACACATTTATCTCTAATTCATATCGCCTATAGAGGTGTAGATCTTAGTACAAACACAAGGATGATCTAGATTCACATAGGCACTCCATAGTGTGTGAATATCATCCCTATGTTTAATGTGCAAAGCTTTTATATGAATTTTAATAAGAGTGAGTTATATATATATATATATATATATGAAAAAGACTATTACTTCAATCAGATCTCTTTTTTCTTTGCACTTGATGTGTGAATACCATCATAATGTAAATGAATAAAAATCATATAATCAAAGCAAAACATATTCTCTATTAAATTGTTCATATCAATTCCCAAAAACACCTTTTATTTTTTAACAACATAACCATCCAAATTCATTTTTATCTTCCATGTCCCTAACTTTAACACCTTTTCTCTTTTAACAACATAACCATCCAAATTCATTTTTATCTTCCATATCCCTCTTTAAAGTATGCTAATTATTATACCTTGAGAGTTAACTATATTAATGAAAATGGAGTTCATAGTTTTCATAAATCAATAAATTGTCTTTTACAAATTAAGAGGAACCAATTAAAAAATTTATATTATTAAATTAATAAGAAGGTTTACAGATATCTTAAGAATTTACATTTTTACATGTCTTTTTTTTTTTTACGAATTTGGTGAGTCCAGAAAGAGAGTAGGCTAACTAGGGAGTGAATTTACATTTGTACATGTCTTTTTTGACGAATTTGGTGAGTCCAAGGGAGTAGGTTAACTAGGGAGTGAATTTACATTTGTACATGTCTCTTTTGACGAATTTGGTGAGTCTAGAAAGGGAGTAGGTTAACTATGGAGTGAACAGACCCTTTTTTCAGGCAAAAAAGATATGTAGTTTGATTTTAAAAAGTAGTATGAGTTTAGCATGATCAAAATTTCATACATTTTAAAATCTTATTTCAAGAGTTTTATCCTATTTTAAACCAATCCAGATACTCAGAAAATCGACTAGAATTCTGGATTGACCAAAAATTTAAAACCACACCACCCCAAAAACGTAAAAAACACCATGGTAAAAAATTGCTCCACTTAGTATACTCCGAAAGAAAACTCCAAGGAGGCATCAACAGCTAGGTGTACTCCATGGAATAGTTTGCAGTGACCGAGATTTGATGTCACCTTTAAAGAACCTCTGCATGTCGAAAATTAAAAGAGATTACAGCAGCAGCATTAATGGAAGAATTGACAGCATTCGATATGAACTGGAGGGTTCGAGCTGGATTTTTTTGGAGAATTAATGTCATTTACTTCTTTTAAACAGTATGTTAAACTGTAACGCCTTTGCCTCACCAAATATTTCTGCACGGATTTCTTCCCTCCAAACGGTCTGTTAACGAGCTGCTGGGAGAAAACCGGTGTTTTTAGTCATGTGAAGACGATGAACACAATGAACGATGCAATTTCTCAAAAATCTTTTCCATAATGGAATTCGGAGAATAGCACTGAAGGTCAAGAGATCGAATCTCGTTAAGCTTTGGCTTCCTACGGACTATATTTACGTACAAATTGTGACAATTTGTGCCATTGCATCAATAACTGTAGATTGAGATTTGAGTGGCCTTGAGAAAGCAGACTACCGCATACTATTCTGACGAGATGCCCAGGCAGTTTGTTACGCTGGTCAAGTAAGTACGCTGCTTGTGCGATTTGAAAAAGTTCAGGGAAGAAAAAAACAAAACATTGCAATTATGGCATTTAGAAACAAATTCTGTATTTCTGTTTTCAAAATCAATTTACAGTAACGCCTTTATCGACAGAAAGGTTCCGAAGACAAAATCTCGTATACCTCTGCAATCTCATATTAGTTTGTGACACTGCCATTCTTAAACTTCGAATCACGTGACTTCCGAATCAAATCAAATCAAATCGAGCAGAACAAGATTTCTTAATACAGAGCAAGCCTGAGCTGGAACCTTGTCTTATTCATCCTTTAACACGAGAAAATTGCAGGTATTTCAATAATCCCTCAAATTGCTAAATAGATACGGACTTAGTGACTCCATTTTAAGCTTTCCTATATCATTTGACTTTGTATTTTAAAAGTGCCTTCTATCCCTTGTGTAGGATATCACCATAAATTAAATTTATTACATTTATTAAAAAAGAATAAGAATATTACAAAATTTAGAAGCTGAGACGCATTTAGTTATGCACATAAGGGCTTTACATTCATTACAGATTTTAAGGTGGATGGAAATCTTTAGCCAAATAGATATTAGACATGGTTGAGATGCAATTTGGATTAGGGTTTTTGTAGGCTTGTACTCTTTATGATTGAACATAGGGTTAAGTTCAAAAATGGGATTTTTGAATCCCTTAACACCATGGAGGAAGACTTAGATTTGGTAGGTTATGAAGATGGTGACACAGCTTGAGTCTTATATTGATCTTTAGGTCACATCAAGAGTTAATACACATATGGTGAAATACAAACGGTTTAAAAGAACCTTTGTTTTTAGCTGTCACAAATCAAGGAATGATAAATGAGCTAAGAGGTGGTGGGCATGCAATAGAAAGTAGATATCTAGATAGGTCTAAATAGAGTAGATATCCAAATGTGGGAATGTCTAAGGTTGAAGCTCTAATGTAAAAGGCTCTTGTTGGAGATTTATGGGAAAATTTGTAAAGGGGGAATCTATGAAATTATGGATGGAAGAGGTCTACAGACCTATACTCAAATAGAAGCCTATGTTTCATTTGGTAGTTCATGGGTGGATTTGTTTGTGGTTAAATGTGATATTAAAATGGAAACTTTTCTTAGGAAGGATTGGTTATGGGGTCTCTTTGGTCTATGTTTAAGGAAGTGGAAGCTAAGTTTCGACCCAAGGAAGGAGACAACCTATTTGCAACAAATTTGTGTATTTTTGCTAGGCCAATGGAATTTTGGAATAATAAAATTAGAGGGCAGGCTGGGAATCTTAGGGTTAGCTATTTAACAGCCCAGGAAAATTGTTGGGAAAAAGAGGATTGTAGAGTATTCAGAATATTGGTGGAACTAGATCTAAGAGAGGGACTACCTGCCAAAATGGATATTGAATTGGGGTCTTGGTCTTTTTCTCAAAAGCTATATTTCTGGAAAATTCCATTTAGATGTGGTGCTTGCCATGAAATTGGACATCTATGGGAAGATTTTAAAAACCCTAAGGGAGGTTTTACTAGGAAGAAGATGGTGTAGGTTAAAAAGACAAACCGCTTAAATGTTTTGGAAATCCCTCCAGATAAGTTGAAGGAAGATTCCAATGAATTAGGATAGGCTTTGGATCCCTTGCCTCTTTCTATAACATAACTTGATTGAGCCCCTTCAATGCAAGTGGAGCAGCCTTAAGATGTGAATATAATTCATTTCAAGCAAGGATTATCTGCAGTTGGTAAAGGTATGCATATCTAAGACCCTTGTTTTTTTATTTAAGGATGTATGTTATAATGCCCCCTATCTCATTGGGTGTGAGGGTTCTAATTCTATGAGCAAGGAGGGTTCTAGAGGTAGCAGCTCTAAGGTCCTAGATAGCCCAATCAAGAATCTTATCTTTGATTTCATCTCTAAAACCATATTGAAGGAGTCTGGAGATCCCTCTCAAAAGGTTTTAGGTCAAGAAGTTAGGGTTTTGTCTTATGGGTGTAATTTATTGGAAATTTTCCCTAAGGTTTCCCTTTTCGATGAAGGCTTTCCTATTGTGATGGAACCACTTTTAAATATCCATTCCAAGGAAGCTCGAAAAAAAATAATTAAACTAGCTCTCAAGTATTTGTATATATTAATATTGAAAAAGACCAAGTGGAGGAATCTAAGGTTTTGGAGGGGAGACTAGCCTTAGACCAAGACATCCCAAATTTAGCTAGGAGAAAATCACACATGTCTTTGGCTAAATCTCAAGCTAAAAAGAATATTATAGATGGAAAGTGGTTAACTATGATTGGGGTCCTTAGAATGGGTAATAACCAACAAGTGGTGTCCAAATTATCATCTTATATCTAAATTCAAGAGGGATTGGGGGTTCCCTTGAACAACAATCCCTAAAATGAAATTTTGTAGTTTACAGACTAGATGTCATTATGCTTCAAGAAACCATATGTGTTGGGTCGAAAGCTATGGAGTTTTTGTATTCTTTTAGTAAATATTGGGAATTTTGTTAAGTGGATGTTGAGGGTTTGTCAGGAGGGTTGGTAACTAGATGGAATGAAAATTTTCACCCAATTTCTACCAATACATGGAGATATAGTGGTAGAAACTAGATAAGGAGATGGGAAAGGTGTTTAAAATAATTAACTTGTATGGGACTTACATAAATAGAAAACCCTTTTGGGATGGTTTAGGATATTCAAGTATATGAAAAGATGATAATGTTAATGTAGGAAGGGGGCTCAACCTCACTCTCAAGTAGAGGGAGATCTACGAAGAAGTGGAAAGATGTGACCCACTCAAAGAATTTTTTACTCACTTTTTTGAGGTTCAAAAAAGAATTTTTTACTCACTTTTTTGAGGTTCAAAATGTCATTGATGTGCAACCTATAAAAATTGTTCCAACATGGAGGAATTCTAGAAGTGGTAGGGAAGGTATATCCAAGAGGTTATATATATTTCTTGCTATAGAACAATTATTGGAGGAAAACAATTAGATAAAATATTATGTGTCTGATGGAAGCTCTTCATATAATTGTCCTATTCGTTTGCGAATTGATTCAGGAGGCTATAGGTATTCTTTGAGGATGAATTCCAACCCCTGAATGAGATTGAAGGTAAAAAGAATGCACTAGTTGACAAGGAATAAGTAGAGTGGAGGCTCAGGAATAAAGCCATATGGCTAGTAGAAGGTGTCAATAACACAAAAAAAATCACAAGTTTAAAAATTATAGAAAGAAAGTTAATACAATTTGAGAGATAGATAAGCCCAATGGCTCCAAGGCCAAATCCTTCAAGGAAATTAAAAAATTTGGCAACCGGTACTTTAAAAATCTCTTCAAATATCCTAAGAATGCAAACATTGGTGAAATAATGAATATCATAAGACTCTTCCCTAGACTCATCGATGACAATATGAACATGGAATTGGAAATAGAAGTCACAGCGAAAGATTTCAAAGTAGTATTGGCGTCTTTTGAAAAGGAAAAGAGCACAAGGCCTACCGGATGGACAATTGAATTTTTCCTTAGTTTTAATGATTTGTTGGAGGGAGATCTACCAAGAATATTTGATGAATATGAACAATCAAGGAATACTTTAGGATTCTTAAATTACACATTTATAGTTATTATACCCAAATGCCAAGATCTCGCTTCCTTTAAATAATTTAGGCATATTTCGTAATGCAATATTGTTTATAAACTCATTTAAAAAATTATTGCTAACATGCTTAAAGGGTTTTTGTTTGGTGTTATTT
>SNQJ01S0011361.1:71433-101366 GCA_010110895.2 Picea sitchensis
CTCTACATGTTGAAATCCTCAATGTTGTTCAAAGAATTAGCAGAAAAGGTAAAATTGCAAGTCATAACCTTGTTTCCTATGAATTATTCTGAACTTGATCAAGGTGTAAAGCATCCAGGTTTTAAATTAAAACCAAGTGATTATAAGTATGTTGATCAATTGTGGTTATTCAACAAAATAGAAGCTAGAATATCAATTTGGTGCAATAGATGATTCTCAAGTGGTGGCATATTAGTCATAGTCAAGACTATGCTAAAGAATATACATATGTATTGGATGCTTATTACACACACACCAAAAGGAATATTAAATAAGATTTAAAAAAAGGTGTTTTTAGGTTCTAATGGATAGGGAGAAAGGAAAAGGAAGGAATTCCTTTAGTCAAATGCACAAGAGTGGAAATCCCAAAGGAATTAGGTGGATTGGGAATGAAGAATACTTATGTGTTTAGTATGGTGCTAGCTACAAAAATATTTTGAAGGTTAATTTATAATGAATGACTTTGGGGAAAAGTGACGAAGAAAAAGTATTTAAATGGAAAGTCCATGGAAGAATGGTTTTGAGTGGAAAGGAAAAGTACTCAAGGAGCCTTAATTATATGGAATGATTTGGTAAGGTATTTTCTCTCAATTCGAAATTGGACAACTTGGAGAATAGGAAAGAGAAATCAAGTAAGAATTGGTAAGGATCCCTAGATTGGTTGTAAGGGAAATTTTAGGTTGTTAGAAACACTAACAAATGTTTTTCATTCAATGGGGATTTTCTTATTATAGGAGGTACCAAATACCATTGGATCAAATGATTGGTCTTAGGATTGGAAAACAACAAGAGTTTTAAATTATCAAGGAGAGAAAGTAGAGGAATGGACTTAATATGTAAATATGTTAAAACACATTTCTACAAAGTTTTCAAACTAGGAGGATGTAATCAAATGGTCCAAAAATAATTGCTCATGTGAGTATATAGAAAACTTGGTAAATCAACAAGGATGGAGGGAGCCCACATAGGAGATAGACCCTAATGGTGGAAGGTAGTTTGGAAATTGGAGAGTCATGAAAAATATAAAATAATTCTTTGGTTGGATTTGGAAAGTAAAACAATAACATGGGACAAGTGTCAAAATAAGAGTTGGCATATCTAAGTATATGCATTGTTTACAAATGTAGTGAAGAATCGATGAATCATCTATTTGTCAATGATTCTTTTTCTATATCTATTTGGAATGAAATGTTACAAGTCTCAAATGAAAGGAACAAATGTTAGGTTTTGGGTTATTTCGAAAATGATTACACCATGTTTGGGGGTGCTTCCTAAGATTTGGGTTACATGGTGTATAGTTGTCCCCTGGATGGTCTGAGATGGACTAGCACATGGGCGATGGTCTATGATGTATTTACAAATTGGATATATCTTGCTTAGTGATTACTCGACCTCATTTGGGTGCTTGATTCGCATTCTTCCTTGGGGCGTTGGAGTTCTCATGACAACTTGGGTCATGATAGTCGGATGGAGAGGTTCACTTGCTTGGATGACAACCTAATTGGGAGGAGTAGTTTTGTGCATGTTTGAGGAGGGAATTAGTCCATAGACAACATGGGGTGGCTTGGATTCTTGTATGGAGGCTTGGAGTAGGCTTATGGATTTCTAGGTTGTGACAATGTTTATGAAAGAGGAGCGAACCAAGTGTATCACATGGCTTTGGAGGAGAGATAGAGTCTGTATGATCTTATGATGTAGGGGTTTGTACACACCTTGTGTAGCTACATCATCTTGGAGCCCTTATTGTGTATGGAATCACCTTGGAGCATGAGATGCGTACCCTTCGAGTGGAGAGTTTCACTTGTGTAAGCCTACAAGTATTTATTGTAGGTTACTTGTAATGGAACTATCCCACATTGTATTGTTGGTCTCCCTTACCTCCCATATTTATAAACGAAGGAGATATTCCTTTCATCATCATCATCATCATACTTTTTTGTTTGTATTTTTCTTCTTGGAGTGATTCACTAGGGTTTAGGAGGAAAAACTAGGAAAAGTTATACATGGGAGGAGAACATCTGTTTTGGAGACTTTTCTTGTGACTAGGGATTACTCTTGTGAAGAATAAGTTGTTGGATATTATCATTATTCACCATAGATCATTGTGCTTATAACTCTTGTGTTAGATATATGATCAAGTGGAGCATACTAGTCATCTCCCCTCTCTTGGATATTAATTTGTACTCTCTCTCTCTCTCTCTCTCTCTCTCTCTCTCTCTCTCAGAGTTGTTAGGTTTTCTTGATCTTATTGGACCATATAGAAGTCTAGGGTTGTAGCACACTTGCTACTAAACCAACAAAATTTTTGATACCCGTTAAACTAAAATGTATGTAACGTGCTTAAAATGCCGATGCATCTAACATAAATATTTAAAAACATGAATGCAATTCCATTTAACATACACAACAACATTAATTCACTCAAAGAATAGAGAAAAATGCATAGAAATTAAAACCCATAAATAAAAACAATGAATAGAGATAAAACACATATATTTTTTTAAAACAAATGTGAAACTAGATACATAGGACATGCATTCCACCCAACCATACACTTTCTACTCATTTTCTCAATAGAAATTCACCCTCGAGTTGGGGCTATGAATCCACAAGAAAGGATGTTTCCTAAGGGTGTTTGTTATCCACTCACAACCCAAAATAACCCACAACAAGTTAATTTCCTACAACCATACCAATCCACCAACACTCTTTCCCCTCAACCTACAGAACACAAGGAATGGGATCCCCTTTTCTTCCACACAGTCCCTTAGGCTATCCCACTTCCCTCCAGGGATCCATCACAAGTTGGATAGGAAATATCTCTTTCTAGGGACTCCAGGAATGCTAGCTGCAATATGAAAAAACCACATCACCAAGCTCACTTATCTAGGGTAATTTATTATCAAAAAATCTCACTCTACAGGCCTAACAACCTGCTTCTTCATGCAATTATAGTTCCAAAAATATACTCACAAAACTCACTATGGTTGTATTCAAGATCTATCACTCAACACACTCTTGTTGTCCCAAAAAAAGGTTGTAAAAGTTTCCTACAATACCCATTCGAATTTCCTTTTACCCATGTATGTTGACTCTCACATTCCACAATGTATATTGTACTAAGCCCCATGATCTCAATAAATTTCTGAGATGAATTTTCAAATGAACCCTCTTACATGTATCCAATGGTTGGGGCTTTGATACACTCAAAAGGAAAATAGAAGGTTTATACAAAATAACAATTTTAGAAAGGTAGTGTTGATGTCCGAAAAACTTCGTCCACCAACAATGGGAAAGTTGGTCAATGGTAGATCTCAAATAGATGTGCTCTCGTTTGGATTAGTAGCTTTAAACCAATATGTGGGCCCGATTGCAACCTAAAAATGATGAAATCAATTTAATATCAATAAAATTAAACAAATTCGTATAACTATAATATATATAATATTGTTTCTAAAAAATATTCCTAATTACACCCTAATTATCTTAGCTAGAATAAAACATCACTAAAATCAAATAAAAGGAAAAACAACACATGCATTATTGTATATGATTTCTATCAGTTGAAGAACTTAACAATTCATGAAAAAAAATTCACTTAAAGCAATGAATGGCAATATTGTATGACTTACAGAAAGGCATAAATATGAGCTCACATTCACCAAATAAGATTTCTCCAAAAGATATTAGCTTTCAATCTGTGATTAAAATTGATAAAAATATACAAGTCTCGATACAAAGTTTTTCCAGCCCCTTCTTCATTTGAAGGAGTTCCCTTTTAAACCCCATTTCCATTACATCATCTCCAATCTCCTTTCTCCACTCAATTACCCTAAAAAAAGTCATTGATTATTATTCAGTTACAACAGAAGACATCAATAGCTCGTTGGAAAGGTCTAGCCGAGAGGAAAGGTATATCTGATAGGAACATCATTTAGGGTCTCAAAATGGCCCCAAAAGTTTGGGACCCAAAAAATTGTAGAAAAATTGCCAAGGTGGAAAACTGTATTTCGAGCTAGTGGAATAGGTGGGTGACCACTGATATCCACCTAGATCATAATAAGTAGAGATATTCAAAGAGATATACCAACCAATGGTGGGATTTTGCACAGTCCACCCAATGCCTTTGATTAAATAATACTTGAATTATTATTAATTAAGAAACTATATTTTATGTTCATGACCAAGGCCCGGTACCATTTTCATCTTCTTATCAACCATATTTTGTATCATCTTCAAACTTTGACTCATCCATTGAACAAATTTCAAAGTAAACCACATTTAGATATGGTAGTATTAAAAGCCCCTTCAAAGTATCTATCAATATGGTGGTTTCATACCATTGTGGCAATGATGACTACATAATGTTGATGGATAGGGATTAATAACTACATACACAACTAACAATGGAAGCATAGATAGAGGTTTTGGATTAGGATGTCGTCCCCATGTGATTTGATTGAAGCAAACATACACATGGAGAGAATGAATTGGAGTTGCATGTGGTGGACACATGCCAGATGAAATTGGAAAACACGTTGTTTTGGATGACAAATTTTGTGACAAAGATAGAAGGGGTATCGTGACCTAAAAGACGCCTTCGGCTTAATTAATTATTGAAAATGTTTCATTTCTTGTCTTTATAAAAAGAGATTTTGCACTAAACATAAATTCTTATAAGGTTATTCTATTGAGATTTAGTTATTTAACCAAGAAACTCTACTTGAGAAAATTGAGATTTCGATAGTAGATTCATATATAAATCCAAAAGTGGATGCAGTAGTGAAAAGAGAAAATTCACAGACATAATAAGTAGAGTTGTTCAAAGAGAGCTACCAAGTAATGGAGGGATTTTACACAAACGACCCAATGCCTTTGATTAAGTAATACTTGAATGATTATTAATTAAGAAACAATAGTTTATGTTCATGAACAAGACTGAGTACCATTCTCGTCTTCTTATGATCCAGATCGTCTGTCATATTCAAACTCTGATTCGTCCATTGAATAATTGTCAAAGTAAACTACATGTAGATATGGTAGTATTTAAAGCTCCTTCAAAGTATCTATCATTATGGTGGTTGCATACCATTGTGGCAGTGGTATGTACATAAGGTTGATGGATAGGGATTGCATACACAATTAACAATGGAAGCACATTTTTACGGGAAATTACTCCCTATGGTCTTTGGGCCACAACCACAACAAATCAAAACCCAAGGAAACTTGTCTCAGACTTTAATTAAACAATCAATCAAGAATAACTACNAGGGATTGCATACACAATTAACAATGGAAGCACATTTTTACGGGAAATTACTCCCTATGGTCTTTGGGCCACAACCACAACAAATCAAAACCCAAGGAAACTTGTCTCAGACTTTAATTAAACAATCAATCAAGAATAACTACCTATAAAAAATAACTTTCAAAAAAAGGGAAGAAGAGTGGACTTGGAATCCGACATTTGAAGTAGATCCCACTTGATGTCTTTCACCATGGAATTCCTTCACATCCACCCTTTGAAAGTTATGAAGACAAAGAAAGATGCAACTACAAGAAATTAGTTATCCACCAACTAACTAATTGTAAATAGTTTAGATTCAATATTAAATTTGAAATAACGTGCGTATAATATCATCAGAATCATAAAATAACACAAAGAATCTGACGAGAATGAGAGTTTTTTTATTGATGACAGAAAAAGGGGTTGGTTACAACTTGTAACTAATGTGGCATCGTCCTGGAACTAGGCTCCAAGTTCCTCCATCCAATGATGAAAATGTATAGGAGTGCCTCTAACACTCTGCACTGTAGCAGGTCCAAGCTTCCAAAGGTGTTCTTCCTGACAAGATAAGACAAATGCAAATTATGAAAACAAGGGTTTCTAGGCAGAGGGGACAATCTCAGACACTAGGGAAACAGGGCACTTGCAGGATAATCTTCAAAAGGTCAGCATAATGGTGCATTTCTTAGCCATGTTTTTCCTCCACCCTAAGCCTGTCTTTTATACTCCATTTTGATGGTTGTATTTGTTATGTATGGGATTTAGAAAGTTAGGGAACGGAAAATTGCATAAACTCTGCCCGCAATATCAAGATTTTTTTTTTTTTGAGCCAAAATTAACATATACGTGGCTTGTTAACATGGAACCCGCGTATGTATGTGAATTGCTTTAAAGAAAGTGGCATACACTTTGATAAATGGGGTGTTTAAATAAGTTTTTAATGAGAAAAAAGGGGATTTAAGTCCTGCAAGCAGGGAAATGGATGTAACATAGGCCAGTAAGTCATCATATACATGTATAGTTGAAAATGACGCTATAACACACAAAGTCATCATATACATGTATAGTTGAAAATGACGCTATAACACACATTGAGAGGTTATGGATTAGGAGGTGGTCCCCATGTGACTTGATTGAAGCAAACATACACGTGGAGAGGATGAACGAAAGGTGCTTGTGGTGGACAAATTCTAGATGAAATTGGAAAGCACATTATTTTGGATGACAAGTTTGATGAGAAAGATGGAAGGGGTGTTGTGCCCTAAACCCTTCAACTTAATTAATTATTGAAAATGTTTCATTTCTTGCCTTTATAAAAAGAAATTGTGCACTAAACACACGGATTCTTATAAGGTTATTACATTGAGATTTAGTTCTTTAACAAGGAAACTCTACTTTACTAATTATTTTTCAAGCTTTTTTTATTAAATATTTAATTTGTCTATTTCAACCATATCATCTATTTATCATATTTTCATAACTATTAGATAATGTTAGTATCATAGTAAGAATTTGTATAATTCTTTCATTTAAATTTCATTTTTATTTTAAATAAAATATAAAAAAACCCATTTATTGTATATGAAATTTGAATTTTTACCTTTTTTTCAAATTAAAGATTATATTTTGAAAATGATTAAGAATATCACATTGAGAAATGATATATCAGGTTAATTTAGGGATTGTACTTTAAAGTAAAAAGAATATATATTTATATGTTAAAATAATTTTAAAATTAATATTATACAAAGCTCGAAATTTGAAGAATATAGGAGGGTCAAATATTTCAAGAATATCTGGCTCACAACATGTCGCATAAATGAAACTCAGACTTGAGTCGAGAGGAGAAAACTCTCCACCCCAACCAATTGAATTACAACAACTTGACAAAAAAAATTAATACACTAATTATATGAACAATTTTTATATAAATTATTTTTATGTCATAATTTTTATAGTATTTGATACTAAATTGAATAAGAACATCTAATGAAGCACGTAAAAGAAGTGAATCTCAAAACACTTATCTACTTAAACTAATTTATAAATAAAAAATAAATATTTCTACCATTATAAAAGTAATTAAAAGAAGTTGTAAATAACTCTTATAAATATGAAAATAAAATAATTCACGATATAAAAAAATAAAAAAAGATATTTCTATAAATAGGAAAGAACTTATGAATAACCCTGATGAATATGAAAGTAAAAGAGAGGTTATCCATACAACCTTATAATGGTGAAAGGAATAAAAAGGACATGAATGAGTGGACGCCGTTATGTTTTTCATGTTTTTTATTGTTCGAGTAGGTAGTAGTCTAAACGTTCTACGAAATGATTATTTTTCAGCAATATTTTTCGGGAACATTTGTCTAAAATCTGGTAAGAAATTGTTAGATCCGCAGATTTGAGTCATTATTTATTTATAATATGAGTGCCCTCACGGGTTTTTCAGCATGTTGAATCCATTTCTGCAATCAAAAATGGATTTTAAACAACAAAAAATAGTAATTTTGTACAAATTTATATCGTCAAATTTCGACAAAAAAATAATTTAATAAAAAAGTTAAACAACACCGTTCAAGTATTTTCTAGTTAATTTTTTAGAGTTGTGTAAGTTTTAACTATGAAGCTCTAAATAACCTTTTCCATTACATTATAATAATTACATTATTTATTTGTTGGTCGTTTCCCCGGTATAGTATTCTTCTTATTTTAATACTTAAAACTTTCACATGCAAACCTTTTTGTTTTTTTGACTTACATTATTAGTCCCTTCCGAAGGCGTAGAGGGACTATAGCGATCAATAATTCGTTGACTTCATATTAATATGTCCTTTGACTATAAATTTTTGCATCATCTCTATTGTTCGAACTAGAGAACTAAAAACATTTTTTTTATATATAATAAAAAAACCTTATATGTCATCATCTCATTGGAGAATAGATTCGAAGTCTTATTGCCAGCTTCGTTATTCTCAATGTTAAAAATGCTTAGATATCCAAAGTTTTGAGCATCAATGCTCTTCTTTAATTTTTTTATTGAAATGTTTACATACCGAAAGTTTTGAGCATGGACGCTCTTTTTTAATTTTTTTATTATTTCTATTTTTATTGAAATGTTTACATACCAAAAGCTCTTGAGCATTGACACTATTTTTGAGGTACTTGAATAGGCCCGACAGCTTAAATGTTTACATAGCGCAAGGCCCTTAAACAGGCCTAACAACCTTAAATGTTTACTTAAATAGGCTTGTCACAGTACATTTTTCCTCGAATGTTTCCATACAATGTTGCAGTGAATTTGGACAATGTTGTTGTCCACTGCCACTCGCATAGCCATCATATGTTTCATACTTATTCTATGCTTGCAATTCAATTTAGTTATTGAATATACATATATTCTTTACCGGTTCACTGGTTGTTGCTTGTTCATTGGTTCGTTGGTTCGTCGGTTGTTGCTTGTTGTTGTTTGGTTCAACTTTGCAAGGTTGAGGTCCTGCACCTGCAGTTGGACCTATTGGTGCTTGCTCACTAGTTTGTTGCTTGTTGCTTGCTTTTGTTTGCTTCAACTTTGCAAGGTTGGAGTCCTGCACCCGCAATTGGAGTTGTTTTTTCACTTTGCAGGGTTCAATCCCTACACCTGCAAGTGGACCTGTGATTCTGTCATTCATTATTGATGAGTAAGTTTCAATACCATAGTTTCATTCGTATTTGTTGTTTGTTGTTTACTTTTTATGGTTTTCAAGTAAGAATGTTTAAGTATTTATTCATATGTTTCATCATTGATGAGTAAGTAAGAATGGTCATCATATGTTTCATATTTCTTCTATGCTTGGAATGCAATTTAGTCATCATTGAAGATACATATATTCTTTACTAGTTCACTGGTTGTTGCTTGTTCACTAGTTCGTTGGTTGTTTCTTCTTGTTGTTTGGTTCAATTTTCCAGGGTTGAGGTCATGCACCTGCAATTGGACCTATTCGTGCTTACTCACTGGTTTGTTGCTTGTTGCTCGCGTTTGTTTGCTTCAACTTTGTAAGGTTGGGGTCATGCACTGGCAATTGGAGCTATCAGGGTTCAATTCCTACACCCGCAATTGGGCCTAAGATTCTGTCGTTCATCATGGACGAGTAAGTTTCAATACCATAGTTTCATTCGTATTCGTTATTCATTGTTTACTGTTTGCAGTTTGCAAGTAGGAATGTTTAAGTATTTATTCATCATTCCTATCCTGCAGAATTTCCATAGAGATTGGCATATCTTTTCCTCTTGCTCTTAAATTTTCCTCCAATTTTTTCCCCAAACTATGCACCATGTACATGCCAATGTCGTCTGCACAACTTCGGTTGTCATTTTTTCTAGTATTACAAATTCCGGTCCTTTTTAGTATGTGACGAAGTTGAAATCTAACACCTCAATTGAATAAGGAAATTCTTTATCCTTCCCACCTTTCCCTCGATGATATTACCACCTTTCCGGGGAATTAGTACCTACCTATCCCCTACGGGAATCGAACCCGTGTCTTTCACATGAAAAGACAATGTCAAGCTTGTTGCCTTTCCAATATGTTTGTGTAGAAGAAAACTGCAGGTAGTTGTAGAAGGGATAGGTATGGTACAACAGTAACCAAGCTACAAAAAAATTGCACACCATTTCTAGGCATTATCCATCTTTGTCGGTGACATATTTCAGTAATTTATAAAGAAAAAAGTTCCAGGACCTGGAATGCAAATCTTGGGTAGTTCTAGGACATGTTATTGCACTTTGCATTGTTCAAATCCTGCACTCATAATTGGACCTACAATTTTGTCGTTCATCATTGACAAGTAAGTTTCAATACCATATTTTCATTTGTATTTGTTCTTTAATATTTACTATTTGCAGTTTTCAAACAAGAATGTTTAGGTATTTATTCATCACTCCTATGCTGCAGACTTTCCATAGAGGTTGGCATATCTTTCCTTCCTTCTCTTAAATTTTTCTCCAATTTTTCTCCAAATTTTGAACCATATGTATGCCAATGTTGTGTGCTCAAATCCGGTTGTCATTTTCTCTAGCATTACAAATCCCGGTCCTTTACCTTATGTGATGAAGTGGAGATCTAACGCCTCAATTGAATAAGGAAATTCTTTAGCCTTCTCACCATTCCTTCGATGATATTCCCACCTTTCCTGGGAATGAGTACCTACATGCCTTTGCAAAATGTTATTGTAGAAGAAAAATATGTTGAGATGGTGCTAGCAAGAGTAGTTTTCCGTGGATTGCAAATTGCAATATTCAATCTTTATGTCGCTCCATGTGCAACATTGCCAACATAATGAATTCATTTTCAAATGCATTAAACCATTTACATCTAAACAAAACCATTATCACTCTAGGAGACTTCAATGTTGACATGCTACAAAATAGTGCCATAACAAAAGAATTGGAAAACTACATGTGCAATTACAATTTCCTCTTTATTTTGGTTAATATAAAGCATGTACAAAACGCATTTATTGACCATGTACGGTCAAATGTGCCCATATCACAATACGCCCTCTTTATCTTATACACTAATTGGTCTAACCATGATACAACTTGTCTTGTACGTGAATTATGAAATATACATCAAACATATTACAAAATCATATTTCCATGTCTCAAAGCGTATATCGATACTTTTTGCACAAAACCAAATCATTCAGCTAGGATCATCCAACTTCTTAATATTTTTTGGCTTGTAATATATTTTGGCCAGGAAAAATTCTATATAACCACAACCATGGATCAAGAAAAACAAAGGTTCATGCTTATAACTCTATCTTTTATTCTATTCCTTTGATTCTCATTTACTGTGTGTACATATTACTTGTTTTCCCTTAAATACCAAATTACATTCATGTTCATTGTATTTTGTGCGTTCCCACATTGAAACAAACAAAATAACTGGAGAAGACGAAGGACTCTTAACCACAAATGTAGAAGAGGAGATACAAAGGTGCATGCTTCTACTCTTATTTCATATTCCATTGTTTGTATTTCATGCATTGTCTGTATATTTATTCTACTGCTTTGCACCTAATTTATTGTATGTAGATACTACATATCTTCCTACATAACTTATCTTCATGTCAACTATATTTTTTGTGTTGCTAAATTGAAATAAATAGAATTGTATTTATTTTCTTACATGTCTTTCTACATACCAACTTACCTTCATGTCCATTGTATTTTTTGCATTGCTACATTGAAAGAAACAGATTAGTTGGACAAGAGGATGAAATCTTATATGCCACAACAGAGGAAGCTGAAGTACAATCTTTGAAAAGGTATACCAATTTTGATAGTAAATCAAACACACAAAACAAGTAGGTGAATAAAATATTAGACTAGAAAACGATGATTTGGCAACAATGGGCCTTTGTTGAGACTTCCCGCTTCCGAAAATTTCCCTCCCCTTTTCTATTTTCCCACTCTCTATTATCCATTTTTTCCCTCTTCTATACTTAATTGAATTCCCCTTTCTTTTTCCCCTCTACTTTCCCTTTCTAGTTACTTTACTTAGTCATTTTTTTTTCCAGAAAATGTCTAGGTCTGCGGGTTGGGGGGCTCAAGATTGAGCTTCTATTCTTCTGTGACCTACAAATAGATTCCGGAGTTCCACAATATACAGATTGACTACCCGACTCCCCCATCATGCCATGTTCTGTGTTACATATTTTTTCACTCAAGATTTTCGAGACATACAATTTGACCGCCAGGTCCTCACGTTTCCTAAGTATCCCTTGACACCCTATTTCATACTCCATCCCCTTCGATCATGTATGTGACATATAGAACAATTATGAACAATATACAATGCATGTGCTTATTTATTCGTTCTGATGTTCATGTACACATGCTTGCATCAGAAAACGTTGGGCGAGTGACATGGGCATGAGTAGTCAATCATCGCAAACATCAACAGAACGACAAGGCCAAAGGTAAATATTCATAGATTGTACTCTTGTTATGTTTACCAAACAAATATCCTGAGTTTTATATTCATCTATGCCATGATAAATATGTTGATGTCATCTCCAACACATGCTTTGCAGATCACAAGAAGTATTGACGAGCGCAAGTGAAATGCCCAACATAGTGTAAGATCCACAGACTAAGAGGTATGGCTACAAAACTATGGCCTGCATACTTCATCCAAATTGTGCATCTACTTGTACATTTATGCCAAAAAAAAAAAAATTGATACAAACTGCCATTCACATTACTTTTTTTGTTCAAAAAATGTCACCAGGTCTAAACTTTTAACACCCACTATACTATCGATAGAAGGCTTAAGCAGCCGCCAAACTGGACAAGTGTTCATCGGGGACATAATGGTTCTGTATAGCACCTACTTAGACAAGGCAAACAAAACTATATGCATTGTGCATGATGATATGACAGACAACGAAGCCATGATGACAGTCACACTGACTATCCCTACATAACTTGTCCAGAAACATGCAAAAAAGATCTTTCCAAGTAATGGGATATCCATTACAAATTTTAATATATTGTCGAAGACAATATATGACTGTGTTGATTGTGATCGGATTATATCGCTCACCGAAACAAGTATTGTGGAAAAAGTTCCCACGATTTTTTCAAAATATCATTTCGTATTGAACACAACAATCAACCAACTTGCACAGAGAAATGGCACTTACCCAATCGGAACCATTGGTGCATTTGTTACACTCGTAAGAAAAGTTGGCTCGCAACACATTATCCATATAAGAGATGGAGATTCAGACAACAACAAGGCAATGGTACCGCTCTCCATATCTAGTTTTGTCCTTTATTTCACATGCTCATATATCTCAGTTAAGTTACACAACTATTACACTATTCCATGTTGCGGTTGCAATTGTTCTACACCTATTCAAATTTATTTTCCTCAATGGAACAACAATTGCATAAAGGGAAATTTCCACTTATGCTCTTCAAAAATATAACAAAGAAAAGAGATATTAAAGAAATGATCTTTTGCACAACCCAAGAAACATTTGTAGCAGAATTGCGAACAGACATAGTACAAGATCTCAAGAAACTAACTAGCTCAACAACTTTTGTGCGTATACATCTACAATTCCATCCACACTTTGCTGATAAAAATTGCCTTGAATAATTTTGTGCAGTTTTTTTGTTGTACACTTGTATATTATATTGTTCAATATATTAACTACTATTCTCATGTGCGCAGGTTGAGGGTGTTTTGGTTGCAACGAATGTGTACTCGACCCCCTTCGAGCCTATATGTGCCAAATGAAACTCTCCTGCTTCTACCTTTGCTTTCATAAATGATGGCACAATTGATTGCCTACGATGCAGTAAAACATGCCCTTACATATATAGACATTGACTCAACGATGCCATCCGAACCCTCAACAACACAATTGTAAATTGTACAAATATACAACCTGTATTACAAGATGTGCTTCCTGGGTTAGCAGAATTTTCATATGAAGTATACCTACAGAAAAAGGCAAACAATGTCTAAATGTTACACGACTTTCGCGTCCATAACAAATTTACATTAAATGGGGACAATGCCATACTTCATATTGGCTGAACCAAAAAAAAAAAAAAAATCATATCAAGCGTTGATAAGAAACGAAACAATCTCATCTATATCTGTCCATGATACCCAATGAGGATATGAATAGAGTTTTCCAGTGCCATGGCAAATTGAACTAGAAGTGCATAAGATTGTTCAGTTCGGGAATGAGAAGCTTGAGGAAAAAGCTCATACAAAGTATCCAACTATGAATACATCAGGTCCATCCTTTGAGCCGTCAAAGTGGCTTTCTCCTCTGAATGGAACCATCAGGCATTTTCAATAATATTGCAAATTTGGCATTGTTCGAACTCCATTAAATTAAATGTTGATACTCTTTTCCATAACTAGTAATGTTAGAACATTGTCAGGTCAACATGATCTTGGTT
Source organism: Picea sitchensis (assembly GCA_010110895.2). Classification (NCBI taxonomy): domain Eukaryota; kingdom Viridiplantae; phylum Streptophyta; class Pinopsida; order Pinales; family Pinaceae; genus Picea; species Picea sitchensis. The sequence continues at coordinate 85,733 of SNQJ01S0011361.1, forward strand.
CATAGTACTATAAGAAGCAAATGTTCATAGTGATCTTGGTTCATAGTAATATAGTAATAGACAAATTTCTTGGTGACCATTTGGGGATTTGGTTATAGATGGGATACAATGCCCAATCTCCACTGATTTTTTCCTATCTTGTGTTTGGYAGACTTGTGTTAATGTKCTTTCRTACTGTAGTTCAAGGTTATCAWGGGCCCRKTTTTTGAATTATGGCTAGATGATAGATTTAGGATCTTAKTAGTTTTTCTACGATCTTAAAGAATATACAAGACCTTCTTTTCCTTTTAATGTAMGCTCTGTGAAGCAAATTCAATATGTAGTTCATTTTAACACTTTTACTTGATCGATGAAATTACCAAAATTCTTCTTCAGAAATATTTTGAAATAAAAGGATATATGCTAGGTGAAGTCCAATGGGACTATGATATCAACCATAGAAAATTAAAATTAAAATTCGTCATTGTTATACTTACAGTGAAGTTGATAGTACAATAATTTTACTTGAACAACCCCCCATTGATTTTTCTGTAGCTTTTCAATGCTTCTCTTATGCAAACACATCCTGGAAAAGTATAACCATGACTCACTTTCTCTATTCCTTGATTGAAGAGCCTGTTCACTTGTCTAATGCACTTCATAGTTACTGTTAAGACCATCAATGGGGATTTTTTAATACCAATTCCCGCTTTCGAAAATTTCCCTTCCCTTTCTTTTTCCCCTCTACTTTCCCTTTCTGGTTACTTAGTCACTTTTCGTAAAATGTCTAAGTGTGTGGGTTAGTGAATTCACGCGTTCAAATTTCCACTGATGATTTTATATCACGAGTCTGATCGACCGCTTCCTCGTTCCATAATCAACATTTTTTTTTATCATGGGTTCCCGAACAGGCGGGCTCAACATTGTGCTTCCATTGTTCTTCCCCCTACAAACGACACCCGGTCTTCCCCGATATACAAATTGACAAGCAAATTCCCCTTTATTTTTCTCTTCTAATTTCCCTTTCTGGTTACTTAGTCATTTTTACAAATATGTCTCGTGCCTTTATATCACAAGTCTGACCAAATGCTTCCCCATTCCATACTTGGCCACTTTTTCCATCGTCAGTTCCCGGGCAGGCTTACTCAACATTGCACTTCCATTGTTCCGCGACCTACAAACAAAACCCGAAATTCCACGATATACAAATTGACCATCGAAGTCCGTCATGATGCCCTGTTACGTGTTACACATTTTGTAGTCAAAAGTTCAAAGACATACATTTGACCATCAGGCCCTCATGTCTCCTGAGTATAACTTGTGACCCTATTTTGAAGCCCGATCGACCACTTTTCATACTTGGCCATTTCTTGGAATCTCTTTCGTGGGTCGTCGGGTTGGCGGGTTCATGAAATGTCCAATCCTTAATCGCTCTTCCCCATCCCCGCCACCTTATCCCTTCTTTATAGATATGAAAATATTAATCTTTAATGCTAACATCTCATTATGTAAGAACCGTAAAGATTGTCATTAATATCCGAAAGGTTGGAGTAGATCTTCCATTAATACAAATTAAACCAAGATTTGTGGAGGGTTATGTTATCCCTTCCGGGTGTTCATTTCATGCATCATGGAATCTATTTCACGCGTCATCTGGTTGGCGGCTTCACGAAATCTCCAATCCTTAATCACTCTTTTTTGTCCCCGCCACCTTCGCACTTTTTTCTAAGTATGAAATTAGTAAGCTTTAATGGCAATAACTCATTATGCAGGAACCGTAGAAATTGTCATTAATCAGCGAAAGGCTCGAGGATATCTCCCATTGTTACACATTAAACCAAGATTTGCGGAGGGTTATATTATCCCTTCAGATTGTTCATTTCAAACATCATCTGGAGAAAACAGATGTTCTCGTCAACTTCTGGCAGCAATTCGACAATAGTTTTGTCCAGATACAGTAAACACCTTCGGGCATGATGGCTAGAAATTTCAATGGTCCAGGGCATATTCTTACTACTCATCTCCTTCTTCCCAAAAGAAAGTAAGGATATGGTCCCTTAATGCACTGAGAGATATATTTCAATACAAATAATTCGAAGGAAACCCCCCTGCTCAGGAAACCCCCCCCTGCGTTGATGGTCGGCGCAGAGGTTGATGCGGTCGATTTCGATCCAAAAGAAGATGATCTGATGGACGATGATACAATGGTGGATGATGGCAATGCAGACATTGTTCCCACTCCTGTGCCCAAATTGAAATCCACCATAACGGGGGTCACTTCCAAGCTCAGCAATGGCGACCTAACAAGACCAAAGGAAGGGGTTTCAGAAAAGAAACCGATGTTGAATGCAATAGCTACTTTGAAGATTGAGAGTTTGAGTCTCTTGACTTAGATGGTGGTCCTCGCCCTCATAGATGCATCCTTTCCTTCCATTTTTAAGGTTTTGGATTGGGTTTGGATTTGTCCCTGGTGCAGGCTATGTCCCTGAAATATTTTAATGTAAGGAGATGGTCTCTTGGTGCGCTGAGAGATATATTTCAATCCAAAGAATTATTCAATTGCGGGACCACTCTCCTATTCTCTAGAGATAAAATTAACATCTTAAGGGATGAGGACCAGAACTCCTAGTGGTGCAAGGCATATTCCTACTACTCATCCCTTTCCGCCCAGAACAAAGTAATTTGGACCTTTGGAATTTCTCATGCAGGTTGTGTCCATGAAGTATTTTCCTGTAAGGAGGTGGTCTCTTGGTCCTCTTTCGCCCAGAACAAAGTAATTTGGACCTATGGAATTGCTTGTGCAGGCTGTCTCCTTGAAGTCTTTGACTGTAAGGAGGTGGTCTCTTGGTGCATCGATATACCTATTTCAAGACAAAGAATTATCCACTACGGAACCACTCTCTTTTTTCTTTGTCACCTCAGGTTTTCCGCAAGATGTTGAGATTTCCGCAGCCAACATTGACCTTCATAGGAGAAGACTACAAGGAGTTCCTAAAAAATCATGATAATCAGTTTTGTATGCATGTTCAAGAGCTTGTCGATGCCTCCTACATGTTAGCGCACTAGATGAACAACACAGAATTGTATTTTTATTTTTTTTATCGGTAACTCCTCTACCTGTATTTATGAAAAATATGTTCAATGCTTCGGTGAAAATAACTCAGTCCAATGTCTATGGATAAATATATGTTACCCACTATTTTTCATATATATATACTATTAAAAAATTTCCTTGGAATCTTTGTTGGTGCTTCTTTGCTGGATTTAACACCTCTTCTCATTTGCATGGTTCGATAGTCTCGTAATTCTTAAATATTGCATTGACTCAAGTAATTTGATCAAATATGAAGCATTGAAAAATTATATGACAATGCATTGTGTCGATCACATGAGGATTCTATGGAAACATAAATGAATTTCACACAGTTTCAAACCAACATTCAATTCCATTTGTAATGTAGATAGAACATAGCAACATTAATTCACGATGCGGGAGTTGGGGCCCTGCCCAAGAAGTTTCATTCTCATCTCAACCTTTCTGAGTGAATGATCTCTTATTTTCCCCTCCCTTGATTCCTTCACTTGAAAAGGAAACATATTATTAGTTGTCCATCCCCTGGCCTCTATTTGAGCACTTTTACTTTATTAATGAAATTACCAAATTTCTTCTTCGCAAATATTTTGAAAAAAAATGATATATGCTAGCTAAAGTCAAATGGGACTATGAAATGAACCACAATATTAAAATTCAAGTTCTACATTGTTATACTTACCGTCAAGTTGATGGTACAATAAGTTTATTTCCAAATATGCAATTATTAAGCTTTAATGCTAACAACTCATCATGCAGGAAGTTTAATACTTAAAATAATATTTCAAGGAATTAAACAATGTATCAAAAAAACAAATACTCCCACGAGTTGCAATAAAAACAAATCTTCAACAAAGAATAAGATGACGCACCCCAATCGCCTAAAATGACCAATAGCACAATCTACGAAATCGACCTCCCTATTATCGAATCAACAAAGATGAATATTATGGGATCAGAGAATTTTTTTTTGTGTGAGAATAGAATTGGAAAAACTTGTTACTTATTCTACTTTTTTTAAGGCTTTATCACAATAAGAATGAAAACTTATCCTAACCCACTGTTATCTACAAAATCCAAACATCAATAGCGCCTGTAAATTAACTATACATAGTTATAGCCAAAAATCAAGTTATTGTTTATATTTGCATTTGCTCACACCCTTTTTAATGATATAAGCACAATAGAAAACAAGTATGTGGATAAAATATTGGACTAGAAAATGATGGTTTTGCAACAATGGGGCTTGTTTGAGACCAATTATTTCTTATGAAAATCGCCCTCCGCTTTTCTATTTTCCCACTCTCTTTTATCCCCTTCTTTTCCCTCTTCTATACTTAACTGAATTCCCCTTTATTTTTCCCCTCTACTTTCTCTTTTTGGTTACTTAGTCGTTTTTATGAAAATGTCTAACTACGCGGGTTGGCGGACTCACAGGTTAACATTTCCACTCATGATTTTATATCACAAATTCGACCAACCACTTCCCCATTTCATACTTAGCCACTTTTTCGATCGCAGATTCCCGGGCAGGTGGGCTCTATATTTCACTTCCATTGTTATGTGACCTACAAACAACACCTGGACTTCCGTGATATACAGATTGACTGTCAGATTCCCACATCGTCCCCTCTTCCGTGTTACACATTTTGCACTCAAAAGTTTTGAGACATACAATTTGACCGTCGGGGCCTCACGTCTCCTGAGGATGCCTTGTCACCCTATTTTCAAGCCTGTCCGACCGCTTTCCATACTTGGCCATTTCTTGGAATCTCTTTCACAGATCATCGAGTTGGAAGGTTCATGAAATATCCAATTTCTAATCGTTGTTCCATGTGCCCACCACCTTCACACTTCTTTCCAAGTATGCAATAAGTAAAATTTAATGGTAACAATTGATCATGCAACAACTGTTAATATTGTCATTAATGAGCAAAAGGCTCAAGGAGACAGTCACACTGACTATCCCTACACAACTTGACTAGAAACATGCAGAAACAATCTTTCCAGGTAATGGGATATCTATTACTAATTTCAATATATTAGCGAAAACAAGTTTGATCGACCGTTTCCCTATTCCATACTTAGCCACTTTTTCAATTGCAGGTTCCCGGACAGGCGGGATCAAGATTGCGCTTCCATTTTTATGCAACTTGCAAACAACACTCGGAGTTCTGTGATATATAAATTGACCTATGGACTTCCCCATCATGCCCTCTTCTGCGTTACGCATTTTTCACTCAAAACTTCTAAGACATGCAATTTGATCGTCGTGCCCTCACCTCTCCTAAGTATCCATTGTAAGCCTATTTTGAATCCTAGTCGATCGCTTTCCATACTTATCCATTCCTTGACTTCTCTTCCATGTCCCCGCCACCTTCGCACTTCTTTCTAAATATGCAATTACTAAGCTTTAATGCTAACAGCTCATCATGTAGGAACCGTAAAGATTTTTATTAATGAGCAAAAGGATCGAGGAGATCTCCCATTAATATGCATTAAACCAAGATTTGTGGAGGGTTATATTATCCCTTTCGAGTGTTCATTTCAAACATCACGGAATGTTTTTCGCGGGTCGTCGGGTTCACGAAATCTCCAATCCTTAATTTCTCTTCGTCGTACCTGCCACCTTCGTACTTCTAAGTATGCAATTACTAAGTTTTAATGCTGACAGCTCATCATGCAACAACCGTAGAGATTGTCATTAATGAGCGAAAGGCTCGAGGAGATCTCCCATTCACACACATTGGACCAAGATCTGTGGAGGGTTATATTATCCCTTCCAATTGTTCATTTCAAACATCGTCTGGAGCAAACGGAAATTCTCCTAAACTTATGGAAACAACTCGATAGTAGTTCTATGGAGATATAGTGAACATATTCGGGCGTGAGGACCAGAACTTCCAGTGGTACATGGCATACTCTTACTACCCATCCCCTTTCGCCCAAAATGAAGTAATTTGGACCTCTAGAGTTGCTTGTGCAGGTTGTGTCCCTGAAGTTTTTTACTGTAAGGAGGTGGTATCTTGGTGTGTCGAGAGATATATTTCAAGCCAAATAATTATTCCACTGTGGGACCACTCTCTTGTTTCTTTGTCACCTCAGGTATTTCACAAGATGTTGAGATTGTCGAAGCCAACATTGACCTTCAGAGGAGAAGACTATAAGTAGTTCCTAAAAAAGAATGATAATGGGTTGGACCTCTTACCCAAGTTCCTGGAAGACCCGATGACAGTTCCTGAAGATATCACAAGGTTGCAGGTTAGCTCGTTTAGAAATCCATTCTGGGAAATTTCCTGGGTGTTTACAAGAATAATGGGACAGGAATCCAAAGCAATCATTTCCCACATTATTCTTTATATTTTGTATTTCGAAGTCAAGGAACAAGCCATTTTTTATTGGGGGAAGCTAATTTCCATTGAAATCTGTTCCCAATTGTCACGATTCAAAGAGGAGAAGAAATTTTATATGTCATCCTACTTGGTTTTCGCGATAGCGCATTGCTTTCCGTTTCCAAAATTGTCTGTGTCCAAGAAGGTAAACTATGAATTCGACCCAATAACCTTCTGGTACCAGGCCTTGTGGAGGCACAAGGCCTCCCATTGTTTTTATAAGGTTTTTAATGACTGTGTCTCAATTTTCAAAGATTTATTGTTAGGAAAGGATGCTCCCCGGATGTCTAACCAGGCAACCAATTTTTTGGATAGGAAGGAGACACTTGAAAAAATGGAGAATTACAGTGTAATAATGATTTTTGGCTCCAAGGAAAATCCTTCTTTCCTTCCATGTCACATTAAGGACATAATGTTTGTTACAGAACTAGCAAGGCAATACAACTATTGGTTGCATTTTTTCCATGAGAAGAGAAAAAAATAGCTCATTCATTTTCCTTGGAAAGTTGGGGACTTCGTCTTCAGGAATGTCAATAAGATTGATGAATTCATAGGCCATTTCAACAACTTGAACCTAAGATATGCTGAAAGGATAAGAGGGTTCAACCCTAATGGAATTTTTGTAGAACATTTACTAGCAATTGGATTCAACAATTATTTTATCCATACACTCTTGAACGAACACATAGACAATGACGACAACACTCCTGCTACTGATGTTGGCAACCTAGACACATTGCAAAACACCACTTAATTGTACAAACAATAGGGAAAAGGCCCTGGTGAGAAGAGTGTCCAATCCCTGGCTACCACTCCCAAGAGTACGGCATCTTGAAGCATAGCTCCAATGATCCACCCCAGTAAGAAAGAAACCCACAATTCTTCAAATGGAGGAGGAGATAAGAATACTCCTCGTGGTAAAATTTATAGTTCTCACAAGCTTCCCGTGAGGAAGAAGAGAAAAAACATTGTAGGACAAGCAGAAGAGCCCAAAACTGAAAGTGAAGACATGGAACTTGAGATTGATCTGGATAACATATCCCACAACGTTGATCATCTTGGGGATGCAATCCACCATAATCCCCTAATGGAAATAGCTGAGACCAATATTTTTTATGAAGATGAATCCTTCGTATTCCAGAGCGTTGTTTTTTACTGTGAATCTAAAAATTTAATTATTGAAAAGAGAGATGTAAGAAATAAGAAAGGGAAATCTCGTTCAGAGATTAACCTTAGGAACATGCATCCGTCCCAAATATCCTGACTTCACTGAGAAACCGGAGATGCTCTTGATGATTCCATTGGAGGCATTGAGGTGGAGAATGCCAGACTAAATGACCGAATCAAGGAATTGGAGGAAGATTTGATTCATGTCCCATTACTTTCTAGTCCTTTAGCAGTAACTGTAACTGCCATCCCTGTAGCCAAGTTAAAAGGATCCTCCATCCTCCTCACATCGAGTAGAGGCTATGTGGAGAAGAATACCAAGAAAATAATGGAGCTAATTACTGAAGCTTGGGAAACATAAAAAAGTATAGCTTCCTTTGGAACGAGGGCACATGCTTTGCATGAACATTTGCATGCGGATTTAAAAAATGAAGAAGGTTTATATCTAGAGACGATCCTCCCTTTTGGCATCCATGTCAGCAACATGACAGATATGAGAAGAAGAAAATAAGATCTCCCCTCCCCAAACCGGATCAAACAATTAAATGCATGCTGGAAAGAGAAAGTTAGGAACCTCCATCTCATTGTCCAACCATGTGAATAAGCCATATCAAAGAAAGAAGAATTATTCAAAAAGCTGATCGAAATAGACTTTGTCGAAAGTACTAATGAGGTCCAAGACCCCAACTTAATCCTCAAATCCTTGGCCTTAACCAAGCAAGCCTTCAATGAACAAGTCGATATTTTTAAGGGGTTGTCTTTAGAAAATTTTTACAACATCCTTGAATATGGTGAAGATGACGTGGACAACTGGCTAGTGGACTATTCAGTACAAAATGAAGAAATTGAACAGGCTCTATGTAATCATTCTATCGAGCTAAGGGAATTAGAAACCGAGATTTTCAACATAAAAATTCAGGATGAGATCAACGTGGCCCCCATGAGAAGCTACATTGAAGAATGTCTCCAAAGGGAAATCGACAAGCTCACCGACGAAGGGCAACGAGTAGTTGGCACGATTCCAGTATCCATCGATGAGAGAAATAATAAGGCATCAACAAGAAAATAACAAAGGGGGGGGTAAATACCATCATGGTAAGTCTATACTGATCACATCTTGCTTTCTTTATCAATCCAGTTATTCCACCCCTTTAAATAGAAATGTCTAACCGAAGATTGATAACTTCCAATTTATTTTTTTCAGGTCTTGCTCTCTATCATCGCCCACTTCTTCTTTTTACAGTCCTATTTCTTGTACTTATTTCTTTTATGGTCCATAGGAGCCCCAATCCTAGTCTATATGACAAACACATTTAAATTTCGAGGAATATGTAATAGACATTATTATTTTTTGATAAATTTCAAAGAAAACTACTTCGGGAACAATCTCAACGGTGCCTTGTAACCTAATTTTCGGAATGCAAAATTAGTTCTCTTTATGCATGTCGGTCATCTTCTTTTATTTTTATGTGCTCAGAAATTTTTATTTTCAACTATGTTGGATGTCAGGGAATTGTGTTCATTTAATTTGAATGTTTAATGTGTGTGATTCCTAGTCCTATTTTCCAGGAACCTTTATTTCAAAAAACAAAAAAAACAAAAATTCTATCATTTTGTATTGCTTTAAGTCATTACGATAAAAATTCTCTAAGTCCCACATTTGAACTATACACGCCCCAGGAAAAAATTAAAGAGGAGTACCAAATCTATAAAAACGCAATAGGATTGACATCCTCGTTAGGTTATCATTTCGGTCCTAATAGATTCAAGGGTCAACAAGCTTGTAAATACATCTGCAAGAATATCCACAGAAATAGATACCTTCGAAATTTTTTACCATTGCCAAAAAAACAATCAATTGGATAAACATGTTGCAAATATACCAGTTGGTACTACACTGAGATGCCCAATTGGTACTATACAAAGATGCCCTCTTCCTGGAGATAAATTGCACATTAACCTCTACAAATATATAGAAAAACTAGCATACATAGAGGTCACACAAGAAGATCAAAGAATCTTCGACACTGGACACTTTTTCAAAAAAAATTATATTTGTTTCTTTGCCACCGCATATAATTTTATTTATCCTAACACATATAGAGACACACAAGCCAGATGATCTATTTAATAGACTGAAATGGATGTTTCTTACTTTGTCCATGGGAAACATTAAAGCAATGACTATGAAAATTGTATTTAACTCTAAATATTGGGATGAAAGTCAGTTGGAAGTATATAGAGATCATTATGAATGAATTTCATAAATACATTAAAGAGATAAAACATACAAGGAAGGAACTGAAATTTCGAACATGGCAAGTCAGAGTCCAACAATATATCAAGTTACACGTGATGGAGATATATGTGCTCTTTAGTAGTCGTCTGTTGTATTACTAATAATAGGAAAAATTATATAATCTTATTAAGAAAATAAAAGCAAGATGGATTATGCAAAACACAGTATAATTAGAATGAAAATACTTTAAAAAACTAAATGGTTTCAATGCCAGAATTTCTCTAGGAGTTTAACGCTCGGGTGCCTTCTCTTTCTGAAATGAATGTGAGTCGTCGATCAGTTTCCACTCTACCATTTGGGCGACCTTAGCACTGTAGCATCCCTGCTAAATTTTTACTGACCTGCCAATTTTAGAACTCACCTGGCCATATTTAGCGATGGAACAAATTTCTCACAAAGTGGCTTTCTCACTAATTACTTGTTAACCCCATATTAATATAATATTATCATTAACTAATTCGAGAATTCGGGACTCCGACTCTTCGGGGATTTGGGCTTCGGGGGAACTGTGTTTGTTTTGGAAGGAAAACTCTCGGAGTGACATTCTCTCGGAGTCATGTAGCAGCTTGATGTCTTATGGCCGGCGTGTCGCACAGTGAAACGTGTCATTTTTTGCATAGATACCACATGTACCTCATGATGCTTGTCACATGTCCACTGCAGTTTCCATTTGCCTCCGCTACTTTGGGCTTCTCATTCTCCCATAGTCCCCCCAAATCTGTGCATTTATTCCCATTCCAACCTGGCAGGGACTACGCTGCCATGCAACACTTGTTATTAATGTGATGTAACCATTACATTTACCATACTTACCACTAAAATGATATATCATATTTTATTTTTATAAAAAAGAGGGTATATTCTATGTTAAAATAAAACAATATATTTTATGTTGAAATTTAAGGAGTTTAATATTTAAGAATATGTGTTTTTCCCTTATAAAATTATAAATTAAATTTAGATGAAGTATGATATGTACATTTTCTTAAATTAAATAGTTAATTCACTTAATCAAAAAGGTTATTATTTCAAAAACCAGAAGTCACATATATCAATTTTACATCTAATTAAATCATTACCTTATTATTATTATTATTATTACAATAATGTATATCTGAATTAAACCAAATCCGTAACTCAATTTTTAATTAGGTAGAAATATATTTTTTTGAGCATTTATTAACATGTATGTGACTTTCATTTGGGAAACTCACATATATGTGTGTTGCATAACTGCCAGGGCACATACAAGTTCCAAAAATGTGTTTTTTAGAAGATATCAAGGAGGTATGGGGAAGCATTATTTGCAATATAGGGACTATGCCAATAAGAGCATCAATGCTTCAATGGTTGAAATTGACATTATAATAGACACCCCCTAATGTGTGAGGTCAAAAGAGAAAATGATGGCCAAAATACGTTATAAGTCCTTAAAGAGAAGTAAGCCAGGGTGAGGGTCACTAGAATCCAATCTAAGGACAACAACCAACAACAAAAACAAGTCATAATACTCAATTCTTGAGGTGGGAATACCCATGCTTAGGTGTGATTACAAGCATGACCACCAATGAAGTACATTGTAGATCCATGAAAAATGTATATATAGAAAGCAGTGATCATGGCCATGAAAGATATACACGATGGATCCATGTTAAACAAAGATCATAGCCATGAAATAGATACACAATGGATCTATGTCTCAGAAACAATGAAGGATATCTGGAGGAAAGAGATGGATAACTGATCCTTCACAAGTACCGATGTGATGAGTGATACTATCCAAATGCAACTTGGGAAGTAACATAAAGGAGGTGATGTTACTACATTCATGAGGTCTTCAAATAAACCATCGTGGTATGAGTCTGCACTGTGGGAATAGATGTGTTGAAGTTGAACACAATGAGACATTGTTTGATTACCAGTCATTGATGTATACCATTAACAAATGCAAGACAACCCACTGATAATGATAATGGGCATCAAGGTACCTTCCTCCAACTCATTACCCAAGGAGAAAGGAAAGTCAACCCCAAATTATGTTGATGTTATAAATTTTAGGGATGAACATTGATGAGTTTTCTATATTTTTGGAACATTTATATGGAAGATGTTTGTCCTAAATGTTTTCCTATTACAAATTTAATAATAAAACAAATTCAATCCTAAAATTTTCAATTTCCAGATGTTTGAGCGAATTTTCCTACTATAACAGAGCACAAACTAATTCCTCGTTAACATGAATCTATGGTAGTTACAGAGGACAAGTAAATTCTTCAAAGATATGACAATATTGTTCTTTAGAAACTGATCCCATATACACAAACAAATGAAAACATATGTACTCGTAGTAGATAAAATTGTACCATGGTCCATGGTTCGAAAATGATGCCTATTATTTGGCAAATAAAACTATACAGAAGTCCATGGTTCGAAATCCAGAAGCCATCAAATACCCCAAGCTAGTTGAAGCCAATTCATATGCTCTTCTATTCGTTCTTTGGGAATGGCATCAATGGTCTTTTTATGATGATAACCCATGAATGCCTTGGGGAGATAAATGGGGATGAGGAAGCATAAGAGGTTGAATGAGAAGAACACAAGATTGGCCACCAATAGAGCCTGGCCGAAGCGAAGCCACAGGGCAGCGACAACATGGCTTAGATAGCCAAATCCAATTCAAATCCAGATTCTTCTTTTAAGATGAATGAAGTGTTCATTCGATGAAAAGTTGCTTGATGGCATCGTTTCATTTCCAAAAGAAAGAAATTTCATTGGTTGTATCTTGTTCCATACTCCCACGTGACTGTTGGATCAACCATTTGTCTTGAAACACTTCCTCTTTCCAATGTAAGACAAAGAACAATTAGACCACTTTAACCTGTTGGGCTACACAAACCATGATTCTTCTGGATGTGGAGTGAATCCCATGGAGAAAGGAATGAAAAAATGAGTGTTGTGGAGAAAATACAAGTCTAAAGCCAGCCGGAAGAAACTTTGAAGTCACCGCCTATTCAACAGTTTGGAGTTGGAAAGTGAGGGGAGATGCGTGGATAGTTTGGAGTCGGTGAGTGGGGAGACACACATTTTTTAAGGGAGGGTTCTCTAGTGATTTTCGTTTTCTGTCCATAACGAATGAGAAAATGTCATTTGTTATCACAGTTATGATTTTATTTCTCTATCCATAACGAATGAAAGATTGCCACATGTTTTCATAGTTGTCCAATCCAGATTCGAAATATCCATGGGCATTTACTACATGGCTCAGTCGGTTTGTCTCTCCAAAATGGATTCTCAATTTGGTAAGTTTAATGGATCAAGATACTTAATATATGTCATGAAGGAAATGTTCCATGATTTAGCACTACACCAATGAGGGTTCAAATCCACCAAGCTTCTCCTCTTCCTCCCCAATTCAGACCCAGAAGAACCCCCACAATAGTAACCGCGAGGATAAAAATCTAGTGGAGAAGCTATACAACATCCACTTGGATAGGAACATAGTGGAAGAAGGACTAGAAGAGTTGGGAGTAAAGAGATCAAGATGGGAGAGTGGGAAATGAAAGCTCAAATGGGAATGACATGTTGATTAGCTCATCTACATACTATTGCCACAACCACCTTGAACCCCAGAGCTGTATTTTTAGTTCATTCGAGAGAGAGAGCCTCACGGGTGACCACGTCGAGCCCCAAGTTTTTGAGATCATGGTTGTAGTGAAGCAATGCCATGGGATCGCTTATCATGTGATGCACCTTCTCCTTCTGAACACCAGGTGCCACTAGCAGGAAATAGTTAACAAAGAGCCAAATCTCCTCTACGATGTGGAAGTTGTGGTGAAGAAATAATTCATAGTTTCTAACAACGTTGACCTCCATGGTTCCCTCCATTGTAAATATGCATGATCTACCTTGCGGAACTCCATGACTCAGATGATGTCCTCATAGCCTTTACAGGGCACCCCCTCACAACTAGGGTGTGTCGTCGTTGCTATCGCCTCGTTGAAATCCCTGAGAATCCCCTGATACACCACCCTCACCTTCTTCCATATATCGTTGTCTCCCTCTGCCACCCACTTGGTATCCCTACCCTAGTTTCTATTATCGTTGATGGCCAACGTTTCCTTCTTCTCTCCCATTAAAAATTCTACCACTCCACAATGACGCTTATGATAAAAATGCACATGCACACCAAGCCCCTCGTGATTTTAAGGAAAAGGTTTTGTTCTATGAAGGTGAGCTTGCCAGATACCCCAAGTGGTTGGAGGTTTCTCTATACTTCTAGGGACCCTACGAGGGGCGCTATCATTTTCTCGGGTACGGGGATGACTTGTCTCTTTAAGGTAAAAAAAAAAATCTTTAAATAGTATATTGTATACCCTAAGCAAGAAAACCCTAAACCCCCAAAACTATATACCCTAAGCCACAAAATACTAAAGCCTAAAATGTGAAACCCTTAATCAGGATTGAGCCTTTCATTGTTCTCTCTATATCTTCATTAGGCATTATATTGTGCTTATTCTTTTCTTTTCATATTTTGATTTTTATTATTATCCCTTTACATTATGATTGTTGCAAGAAAAGGAAAGGAAACACCAAACTGAATTGGTGTGGTTGCATTGTTTAAAGACCATGTGATTTTGTTTTTGAGAAGATTTAAACCAATTTAACGACAAGTAGCGATATAGCTTACTATATTTGGGTTAGGAGTTTTGAAGCTAAAAATTAAGATATTTGTTATAAAAAATTGGCTTGTAAATAATTTACAGGTTACTATAATTGGTATAAATTTAGTTTCTTGAAGCTAAAAATTAAGAGATTCTTTAATACAAATATTGGCTTGTTAGGGATTTATTGGTATAAATTTAATTTCTTGAAGCTAAATATTATGATATTCTTTAATAAAAATATGGGATCGTAAGGGATTTATAGGTTCACTTACGATAATATATGATCATCATAAAGGCATAACAAAAACATAGGAAATGTTGCAACCACTAATTAAGTTTCAGATCGTAGTTGGATTATTGTGAATTGAAATAGTATATTTTGACTAGAACAGTGCCCATTTACATTGACAAACCCTAAAACAATGCCATATCCACTAATTACATAAAAAAATTGAAACAGAAAAATGTGGATGGGATCTATCCAATACACGTCGAGTCCCCATGTATCCCAAAAATTTGGAAGTTTCAGAGGAAGCATTTACATGAGATCAAATTTTTAACTTCACATAGAGCACAGGAAGCAATCTCAGCACAACGATCCTATGCAGATAATAATGTCTCACTTTGTCGATGCTCTAGAAAAATGTCTCTCTAAGGGCATTGAACCAAAAACTCGGTTCCAATAAAGAGATGAATCCTAAAAAAAATTCAAGGATTCAACCCTACCCTACAAAGCTTTGAATGATGCATGCCCATATTCTAAATTTTCTTTGTTTAACTAGCACATAACATTTATGGTCAACTACAATTTTCAAATCTATAACAAACATGGATTTGAGGGCATGGTCTGAAAGGATTAATTTTCTTCATAAAAGTTAGGATGAAAGCATTGAATGCTAACTTCTTGGAAGAATTGAGTGCTCACACTTGGACAACAAAGGCAGTATTTGGACAAGAAATAAATATGATTTGAGTATTATCTCCTGCTCTAATGAGAATTATGAGACCTTTTTTAAGGAACGTCCCTTTGATTTTCATATGG
>SNQJ01S0011362.1:0-16667 GCA_010110895.2 Picea sitchensis
CTTTGGGGGCTTCGCCCCCCCGAACCCCGCAGAGGGGGAACCCCCCTCTACACTCCCCTGCGTGGAAGAGTGTACATACTTCTGGGGTGTAAATACTTCATGGGGTATAAACACGGCTGAAAGTAAAAGACCTCTAAATCAGGAAGATAATCAGGCTCCACAACCAACATGTTGCTCCACTGGTGCTTCGTCGGTCATCAATGCAACCTGCCCAATCTGCATCTGTGTAGGAAATAAGTGATAGATCCTTTCCTTTTGGATACCATAATCCAAACTCTTATGTTCCCTTGAGATATCTGAAAATCCCCTTCACTGCTAGAACATGTGATTCCTTTGGTGCCTCTTGAAATCGTGCCACCTGTTCAACTGCCTACTTTATATCTGGTCTAAATGTTGTCACATAAATTAATCTGCCAAGCATTGACCTATACTGCCTCTAATCTGTAGACTTTGAATCATCATATTTGCTCAACTTGCAACTGGTTTTCATATGAGTGTTAACTAGTTTGCAATCTTCCATTCCGAACCTCTTTATCGTTTCTCTGATATACTTAGTTTGAGAAATAAAAATGCCTTGATTTCTTTGACATATCCGAAGACCTAGAAAGAAGGATAGTTCTCCAAGTAATGAATTTTCAAATTTATTTTGCATATCCTTTGCAAATTTCTGGCTTAACTTGTCATCATCACTTCCAAAAATAATATCATCAACATAAACTTAAATTAATAAAATACTATCTTGAGTTACCTTGATGTAGAGTTTGTTGTCTGTGTTTCCTTTTCTGAACCCTTCTTGTTGTAGATATCTATCCAGTCTAGAGTACCAGGCTCTGGGAGCCTGTTTTAGACCATAAAAGGCCTTATTCAACTTGCACATGTCATCTTCGTTCTCTAACAACTGAAATCCTTCTGGTTGCTCAATGTAGACTTCTTCTTCAAGTTCCCCATTCAAAAATGATGATTTCACGTCCATCTGAAACACTTTCATATTCTTGGAGTATGCATAAGATAAGATCAATCATATTGCTTCCATTCTGGCAACTGGGGAAAAAATATCTTCGAATTCAATACCTTCAACCTGTGTGTATCCTTTACATACCGATCTAGATTTGTTCCTGGTAACCTTTCCATCTTCATTCAATTTATTTTTAAAGACTCACTTTTTGCGAATCACATTCTTGTACCTTGGTCTTGGAACTAAATTCCAAGTTCCATTCTTCTTTATTTGATCCAACTCTTCATTCATGGCCTTTTTATAGAATTCATCCTTGTTGGCTTCTTCAAAACTGTTTGGTTCAATCGAAGACAGGAGTGCTAGGTGCAGTTGTTCTGGTGAACAAATTTTTCGTCTAGTTTCAATTCATGCATCTTTGTTCCCGATAATATGATTTGAAGGATGATTCTTTTGTACTCATTTTCTAGGTGTCTTTGGAGGTACTTGCTGAACTTTCTCTTATACTTCTATTTGATCTTCTTCATCTTCCCCTTCTGCAACTTCTTCATCCTTTGCTTCTTCTTCATAAACTTTTTCCACTGATTCCTTTCTTCTTCATTTAATTTTCATCCACTTGTTTCATCAACTGTTACATTGATTCTTTCCACAACTTTGTTGAGCCTTAGATTGTAACACTTGTATGCTTTCCTTTTACTTGAGTAACCAGCAAGTACACCTTTGTCCACATGAGATTCAAACTTTCCCATTCTTCCATCTTCTCTTTTGATGTAGCATTTTCTTTCAAACACTTTGAAGTGATTCACATTTGTTGGTATTCCTTTCCATAGCTCTTAGGAAGTTTTTTAATTGTTGTTTATGTACATTACTATGTTTTTAATGTGAACTACTATATGCACTGCATCTGTCCAAAAGACATATGTCGATTTAGAATCCATTAACATTGTTTGAGCCATTTCCTGTACTGTCATGTTATTTCTTTCAACAACTCCATTCTGTTGTGGTGTCCTAGCAACGAAGAATTGCCATTTTATTCCATGCTTGCTGCATAAATCCACAAATTCCTTTGAAGTAAACTCTTCTCCATTGTCTGATTTCAAACATTTGATTTTTGAATCCATTTCATTTTCAACCATTTCCTTGTATACCTTGAAATTTTCAAATGCTTCTGATTTCTTCCTGAGAAAACAAACTGAAGTCATTATTGTACAATCATCAACCAATAACATACAGTATTTCTCACCTTTTAAACCCTTTTTTCTAGTTGGTCCAACTAGATCAGTATGCATAATTTCCAGTGGCCTTGTTGTGGAGTATTCCTTTGATTTGAATCTGGTCTTTGTTTGCTTTCCTTGTTGAAAATGCTTGCATAATATGTTGGTTGGCTTTGTGATCCTCGACATTTCTCTGACTGCTTCCTTTTTGTTGACTTTGATCAGGTTATCGAATTTTATGTGACCCATTCTTCTGTGTCATAACCAAACTTCATCTTCCTTTCCTAGACACCACTTTTCATTTGCAATTTCACTTAATACATATATGTTGCTTGAAGTTCTTGTAGTTGTTGCAATCAATTTTCCTGATCCTTATTTTCTTATCTTGCACTTCTGTGAATCGAATGTAATTTTATGAGCTTGGTCACACATTTGACTTACACTTAGAAGATTATGTTTCATATCTTCCACTAGTAGAACATTTTCTTCCTTGGTATTTGTTTTTCCAATTCTGACTGTGCCCTTTCCAATGATTCTAGCTTAGTCATCATTTCCAAAGGAGATTGATCCATCTCTTTCCTTTCTCAATGTAAGAAACCTGTATTCATCACTTGTCATTTTCTTTGAACAACCACTATCAACATACTAATCACGTTTCTTGTGTTTAGCTTGTAGAGCGAGTGTGCATTCTTCATTGTTAAACTGATTCTGTTTTCTTTTCTATATTCTCTGTTGAGGTTCTTTTATGTGATTTTTGTCATTCTGTTGTGATTCTCTAGGAGGGACTGCCATTCTACAATCTTTGGCCATGTGTCCAAAGTTGTTGCACTTGTAGAATTCCACTTCAGTGCTCAATGATTCAAACCTGTTGTAGCTTCTTCTTTGTGTATCACTAGGCCTTCTTGCATAACCATTTTGTGCATGACTTTCAATGTTTTTTTTGTTCCTTCTATTAGCTTTGCAATTTACATCTTTATGTCCAAAATTATTACATGCATAACATAAAACAAAACATATACTTTGATATCTAGGAGTTGAATATCTTCTTAAAGGAGTTACTCTTCTGAATCCTCCTTCTTCCTAAGGCCTTCTTGTTTCTGACTGTCGCTGATTTTGAAATCTGAATCTTCTAGGTGGAGAAGTGTCCCTGTGATCTTCCCTATAAATTTTTTTGTCTCCTCTAACTGTCTCTGCATAAATTCTTAGTTTTGTTTCTTTATCTGTTATTTTGGAGCCTAAACCTATTTCTGTCTAATTGTATCCTAGCCCAGACTTGACATAATGTGGCCTTTGAATTTTTATAATATTATCCAAAACATTTGAGTTGTTCTACACATTTTTCTATTGAAGGTATTTTCTCAATGTAACAACCTTTTCCTCTAAATTTCCAATGATCTTGTAATTTTCTTCAAATTGTTCTTTGAGTTCTTCGATTATTTTTTCTTCTTCTATTAAAATTTTTAACTCAATGACCATCTTCTCTAGTTCATTAGAGTTTGAATTATGAGTGTCTTCCTTCTTGTCTAGTTCTTTCTGGAGCTTCTTGTTTTTCTTCTTTTCTCTTTTTATAACTTCTATATAACTCACAACTCTTCTATGTAGTCAACTTCTGCCTCTTCATATTCCTCTTCGGTGTCTTATTTATCGGAGTCTTATATTTCCATGAATAAAAATATTTATGTCTCACTTTCACTGACTTCATCTTCGTCTGATGAGGATTCGTATTCTTTGGTGCATAAACTTTTCTTGAAGACTTTCTTTTTTGTTCTTTTTCCTCTATATGTTTGTTTTCTATTTGAATCATCTTATTCATTTCTTTTCTTTTTCTTGTGACGACATTTGTTATAAAAATGACCAATACCATCTCAATTAAAACAAATCAATGGAATATTACCTCTATATCTATCATCGGTTCCCTTTTTTAGTATTCTGGCAAAGTTGTCCACTTCATCGTCTTTTGAGATGTCACTACTGCTACTATCTTCTTTTTCCTTTTTATTTCCCTTTTTCTTTGACTTCTTGGATGCTTTGTATGTCTCTTCTTTTATACCTGGATTCTCATGCTCAATTCTCATATCATAGGATGTGAAGATTCCATGTAGTTCATCCATGCTTATTGAGTCTGGATCTGCCCTTTCTTCTAGTGCTAAGATCTTAGGATCAAATCTCATTGGAAGAGATCTTATCACATTTTGAACAATTACATATTCATCAACTTATTCTCCCAATCCTATGATTGCATTCACTATTTCATCAACTTGTAAGAATTAAGCTGAAATATTCTCATCTTCCTTCATCTTTAGTTATTTGAATTGACCTCTGTAAGTTTGAAGCTTTTTTACCTTGACTTTTGTTAGAAAAACAGGACTGTGGAGCAATAAAATAAAAAAAAATGTGGAAACAAAACACAACATATACACAATACAATAGAGACACAGATTTACGTGGTTCACCTAGTGTGGGATACGTCCACCAGAGAAATTTCCAGGTCCTTCCTTTATTATTATCTAGCAAATGAAGGGATACAACCTACAACAAACCCGCTGTAACTTCCTCTTCTTTATCTCACAGTCTCCTATCTCAGAATACAATATTCGCCATAATGCATAGCCACAATGCATTTCCCTCATAACAGAGGGTTGCCTTCTAGGGAAAAAAAACCTAACATAATTTCTACTATTAGATCTACGAACTTATAATGAACGGTCCAGATTTACAATGAAATTACAATATACTTTTACAAGGCAATTTTTCCTTTGGGGGCTTCACTCCTGAACCCCGCAGAGGGGGTAACCCCCCTCTGCACTTCCCCACATGGAAGAGTATACATTCTTCTGGGGTGTAAAGTCTTCATGGGGTATAAACACAGCTGAAAACAAAGACCTTTGAATTTGGAAGATAATTAGGCTCCACAACCAACAACTTTTTCCTTTCCTTCATAAATATTCAGAAGTTTGTCCCAAATCTCTTTAGCGGAGTTGCAATGCATAAATTTGACACATACTGAATCAAAAATACCATTCAGAAGTGTATTTGTGTCTTTTAAATTACTTAGATCGAGTTTCCTTCCACTTTCATTTGTTGGCGGAACTATTGGTTCTTTGTATCCATCTACAACTGATTTTCAAACCTCAAATCCTTGTTCTTTTACATATGTTTTCATCCGTCTGCTTTAGAATGCATATTTATGTCCATCAAATTGTGGTATTCAATTTTTATACATATTGTTGCTCTCCATGATCTACCTTTCAGTGGTTAAACTGATTTCTGAAGGAACCTTCTCTGATACCAATTGTTGGATTACTAAGAGGGGGGGTGAATCACTAATAGAGAAATTTAATCCTATTTACCACAATATGTAAGTGTTATTTATCTTTATGATCAATGTAACATTACCATCCAATAAGTGCGGAGTAAATAAACCATAAACAATGAACAATCACACACATGCACAATACACCAATATTTTTACATGGAAACCCAATGCGGGAGAAAACCACATAATTTTGTTTCTTGTATGTCTTTAAGAAGTACATTCATTGGAAGCACCAACCTCCTCTGTTCTCCAATTGCAATGGGAAGGAGGCTCCAACCCCCTTATTTCTAGGCTACAACCCGAGGGAAGCTCCAACTCCCCAATTCTCTGGATACAACTAGAAGGAGACTACAACCCTCTATGTTCTCTGGCTACAACTGAAGGGTCGATGCAACCACCTATCCTTTCCCCATCCTACCACCCTGAAATATAAGTAATATGATGAAACCACTATCACATTGTCACTATGAGATATACTGTTGTAAACATGTACCAATCTAAGCCAACAACCTATGCCATTGTCCTATAACCAAAATATACATGTAATCAACATGTAACAATCAAAACCCAATAGGTACATGACCTATATGTGCTACAACACACATATGTACATGCTCTATCTCTACTGCAACTCGTGTATGCATGCACTCTATCTATATTGCAGCCTGCATATGCCTTCTGAAAGATAGGGTTTTTCACTTTTTCTAAAACTCAAACACCTTGTTGCCTCTTGTCAACTCAACCTGCAACCATCACTATGTCCAACCTCTAGTTGTGCCCCGTGCATACATCCTCATACATATCCCTTAACCAAGTGTATCTATATCTCTCTAGTCATTTTCCGTACAAGTATAATCATGAACAAATATAATAACCCTGACATGGACTAGGCACCAAACCCTTACTAATATGCATTCTATCAATACATCAACCACTTCACAAATATAAGATCTCAACCATGTACCACAAAACCATTAACCATATGCCAAGAAATAAAAGATGTTCCTCAACACTAACAAGATGTATCAATGATAAATATTTATTATACCAACACTATATTTCTGTAGATCTGACTCATACCAAAAGTCCCATGCAACCAATAATATCTCTAGGGAAAATCCTCAAACCCCCATAACCATTTCTCATGTAGAAAAAAAAATCCAACTACTCATAGAAATAAGACATACTTTTTGAGACAGTAGATAGATATGATGTACCTAATCACTATAGACCTTCCTAGGAGCTTGTTTTTAAAATCTTGAGACTTGGCATCTTCATCTTCTCAGCTTTTTATGTCTTTAACCTCATGTATGCACCCTATTATATTGTTATCCTGCGTATGTACGCACCCTATTATAATGTTAGCCCACATATGTACGCACCCTATTATACTGTTAGCCCACGTATATACACACCCTATTATAATATTATCCCGCATACTTATCAGAAACTAGGGTTTTTCAATATTTTTGGGGCTCCAAAACTTTCATCGTCATCCATTTGTGCTACCTCAAACTTGCACTACTTTATATGTATCAATGAGTACCTGCAATAAACCTTACACGATAGTAGATATTCGATGTGCTCAATAGGTGCTAATAGGAGATATGTTCTCTCTTATTTATACTTCCATGTAGCTTCCTCAAGGGGTTACCTTCTAACAAACTTAACCCAATTTTCTTCTTTTAGGGCTAACCCACTTCTAACCACTTGTCCACTTCTAACCCACTTTGCTACAAATAGTAAATTATCCACTTCTAGTTGCAACTAATTTATTTTTAATTATTCTCTTATTGCAACAACTTAACCCATGATTAACTCCTAGTTTCACTCACTTGACTAGTCAACTTCTTTTAGGAGCTTCTAGACCGATTTGACTTCTTTGACCTTCTAGATAACTCATGAGGGTTCTCCAACTTCACAATGCCATAACTCTCTAACCGTGAGGATTTATGTGGCTTTCCACATATCACCAGAAATGGAATGACATGTACTATCCATGTAGAATAGTTTTACCTGCAAATATACTAACCTTCATACCATTATACACAAAAAAAAGTTAGATCCCTTATTGTTGAGCTACCAAAAGTTTCTACCGGACTTTCTTCAAGGGTTGACATAAATGAAAACCAACCCAATTAATCAACATATATGTGTACCAAGCTGCACATTGACAATTGGCAATATTTGAATACATAAATTGACTATGTTTTCTTACATCATATAAAAACTTGTATTTCTTCCACATCATACAAAGAAATTCCATTAAAGTACAAATTTTATGTGCTTGCATATCCATGCCCATGATAAAGGTTGTTAATCTCTCCTTTATTCCCATGATAAGAAAGTGTATGATTCTATTTAAGTAGCCTCATCAATCAAACAAACTAAAAAACATGTCCCTAAAGTGCAGAAGTATTACTTGACAATGAAACTAACCTATGAAAAGATAAAGGAAAAATAATTTCTCAGTTGAATGCTTTGAATGTTGGTGTTGATGAAGCGAATGATGAGTAAATTATTAAGTTATTAGATTAACTATTCATTTTTCTCATCCTTTTTGATGAATTAAAAAACATTCCAAAAAGGGGATGCTTAGTGGTGGAAAGATTTGTGGACTTTCAATGTATATTCCACAAAAAAAATTATGTCAATTAATTGACAATATTTTAATTTACATAAAACCAATGCCATTCTTTGTCTGGTGGCTATTTATATTGAGATTCCAAAGTTTCAATCCCATTTTTCTTAGTATATTAAGAAAATGTATCGAAAGTGAAACAAATTAAAGAGTTCTATAACAAATTCCATGCTTCCTTTTGAGCAACCTCATCAGTCATACACACCAAGAAACATGTCCCTAAAGTGCAGAAGCATTACTTGACAATGAAACTAAGTTATGAATAGATAAAGGAAAAATTAATTGCTCGGCTGAACATTTTGAATGTCGGAGATGATGAAGAGAATGATGAGTAAATTAGTAAGTTATTAGATCAAACATTCATTTTTCTCATCCTTTTTGGTGAATTGAAAAACTTTACAAAAACGGGATGCTTAGTGGTTGAAGGATTTGTGGAATTTCAATGTATATGACACAAGAAAATTATGTCAATCAATTGATAATAATTTAATTTACATCAAATCAATGCCATTCTTTGTTTGGTGTTTATTCATATTGAAATTCCAAAGTGTCAATCCCAGTTTTCTTAGTATATTAAGAAAGGTATGGAACCTGAAACAAATTGAAGAGTTCTATAACAAAGTCCATGCTTCCATTCAGGAAGTCCCGTCAATCATACACACTAAGAAACATTTCTCTAAAGTGCAGAAGCATTACTTGACAATGAAACTAACCTATGAAAACATAAAGGAAAAAATAATTTCTTAGTTGAATGTTTTGAATGTCGGTGTTGATGAAGAGAATGATGAATAAATTATTAAGTTATTATATCAACTATTTGTTTTTCTCATCCTTTTTGCTGAATTGAAATTTTTTCCAAAAAGGGTATGCTTGGTGGTGGAAGTCTTTGTGTACTTTTAGTGTATATGCCACAAGAAAATTATTTCAATCAATTGAACATATTTTAATTTACATAAAACTAATGCCATTCTTTGTATGGTGGCTATTCATATTGAAATTCCAAAATGTCAATCCTAGTTTTCTTAGTATATTAAGAAAGGTATGGAACCTAAAACAATTTGAAGATTTCTATAATAAAGTGCATACTTCCATTCGGGCAACCTCATCAATCATACACACTAAAAAAAATGTCCCTAAAGTCAAGAAGCATTACTTGACAATGAAACTAACCTATGAAAAGATAATGAAAAAAATAATTGCTCGGTTGAACATTTTGAATGTTTATGCTAATGAAGAGAATGATGAGTAAATTATTAAGTTATTATATCAACTACTCATTTTTCTCATGTCCTTTTTGGTGAATTGAAAAACTTTCCAAAAATGGGATGCTTGGTGGTGGAAGGCTTTGTGGAATTTCAATGTATATGCCACAAGAAAATTATGTAAATCAAATTGAAAATATTTTAATTTACATCAAACCAATGCCATTCTTCCTTTGGTGGCTATTCGTATTGAAATTCCAAAGTGTCAATCCTAGTTTTCTTAGTATATTAAGAAATGTATGGAACCTGAAACAAATTGAAGAGTTTTATAACAAAGTGCATGATGTCATTCGAGCATCCTCGTCAATCATACACACTAAGTAACATGTCCCTAAAGTGCAGAAGCATTAGTTGACAATGAAACTAACCTATCAAAAGATAAAGGCAATTTATTGATTGCTTGGTTGAACTCTTTGAATGTCGGTGTTGATGAAGAGAATGGTGAGTAAATTATTAAGTTATTAGATCAACTATTTGTTTTTCTCATCATTTTTGGTGAATTAAAAAGATTTCCAAAAAAGGGGATGCTTGGTGGTGGAAGGATTTGTGGAGTTTCAGTGTATATATGCCACAAGAAAATTATGTCAATTTCAATTGACAATAATTTAATTTACATCAAACCAATTCCATTCTTCGTCTGGTGGATATTCATATTGAAATTCCAAAGTGTCAATCCTAGTTTTCTTAGTATATTAAGAAAGGTATGGAATCTGAAACAAATTGAAAACTTCTATAACAAAGTGCATGCTTCCATTTGAGGAGCCTCATCAATCATACACACTAAGAAACATGTCCCTAAATAAAAAAAAACATTACTTGACAATGGAACTAACCTATGAAAACATGAACGCAAAATTAACCCACTGACCAACTCAACTCAACTCTTGGTTATAATGACATACATTAGCTTATATTCCAAAAGGGCGTTCTAGAGAAAACAAGGATAAAAGTTTTTATATTCTTTTGGATTGGAAAACACAAAATGAAGATATGAACCACTTGTGAAATGAAAGGTTATAACTCAACCAAAATATGAAGGAGGCTGGGGGTTCAAAAATATTCCTTCTTTTTTAAAACCCTTTCTAGTTAAATGTTTGTGGAAATTCATATCATAAGAAAGTTTACATAAGGATATAATAGTGAAACAATATATTATCCCTCTAAGGTTTATTATTGATTGGATAATGAGTCAAATGAAATATAAAATTAAAGTGTTTAAAAACTAGAGCATTTCAAGCATGGGCCACATAACATTTGGATATTCCATGTCAAGTTATTTATTGTGGATTTTTCTTTTTTCTTTTCTTATTTGAAAATAAAGGGGAGAGAGATTATATTTTCCAGATTAGGTCCATACTTAATGCGTTCCAAGGGAATGTTTCTTTCCCACTGGACCCTTGATTTTGATGCAGATATGGAAATATTGGTTTCCCTTGTATGGGTAAGGCTCTCATTTATAGAGGAGGAAACTCGTCCTATACACGAAATTTAACCATGTGTTGTTTTTGCATTGTTTTGTGTTGGCAATTTGTTAGAATTTGCTCATGTAACCAAGAAGCAGCTAGTCTTAGTTATGGTAGGATAATGATAGGATCACTCCCTTTCTTTCCATTGATGGGAGAAGGTATATTTTTTAAGTTGGTGTATATCCATCATGTATGAAAAAAAATTCACATTACATGAGAAGCATATAGAAAATTTGAAGGATAAATAAATTGACACACTCAATTAGGATGATTATGCATGTACTAATATTTTTCATCAAGGATGGAACATGAACAACCATGGATGCATCAGGAACAAGCATGAAGGTCATCCTCTCACAATTAGGTTAAAAACCACATCCACTATGTCATTATAAAACTATCCACGTGAGTGAGAAGAATTAAAATTCCATAGAAAGAGGATATTTGGGTATGATCTAGATAATTTTAAAAAGTTTAGGCATTATCAAATCAAGATGAATTTATTTTGGGGAGATATCATTAATTTGGATGGTATATAAAAGTGCAAATCCAAGATTCAAACATCAAAGATAAAAATACAATATTGAAGTCCTTTCTTCTACCAATTGTCTTACCTTGTTATCTACAAAAAATTAAATATTAAATGAGTGATAGAATTTCATAATACAATGGGATAATAATACATATGGTATAAGCTTGCATGAGAAGGGATAATTAGAAGATTAGTAGAATTTTTTTCATTGTAGAATGCTCAAAATGGACGTGATTCATATTTAAAAGTGAATTGTTCAATATGAAAGCAAACTTCCAAATTGAGCATCACACCTTAGAGATAATTTTCTATGATTTCATTATGGAGATATTTGCAACTTGGTCACTCTTTCCTTTACTGATCCATGTAGAATGTATATTATTGTGATGGAATTGGTCACTCTTGCAACTTGCTCAGTCTTGCCTTTACAAAAATAGAAGTTAGCACTAACACATCCTATGCTAGGAAATAATGTTAACATCACACCATGAAAGGAAAAAAAATATTATTTCCATGGCTAAAAAGATCGTTTGTGTTCCAATTGATATTAATCACAAAAACATGCAATATAAGGATTATCTTTAAATGGTCTAGATTTGTCTTAACCTGGAGTTATTAAGAATTTGGAGAAGGCTTGCAAATAAACCAAGATACAAATCTCTCGGATGTAGATGCACATCTATTTGGGCTATAGAACATCAATGTTATAGACTTGACACATATACTTGGGTATAAAATATTATTGTTACAGACATGAAATATCTACTTGGGTTGTAANTTGCAAATAAACCAAGATACAAATCTCTCGGATGTAGATGCACATCTATTTGGGCTATAGAACATCAATGTTATAGACTTGACACATATACTTGGGTATAAAATATTATTGTTACAGACATGAAATATCTACTTGGGTTGTAAAAACACCTTGCTACTCTTAGTTTTTATAGATCTAAATTTTTGTTCAATTTAATTTGTTAGCATTACTAATTTGTACATCTATCTGGATTGTAGATGTACCTCACTACCTAGCTGCTCTCTATGCAAACATAGATGCATTAGTTTTGAATGGAAAGTATAGAGTACAATCTCTACCAACACTTTGCCTTCCAAGTATCTCAATAAGTAAATATGACTCACATTCATTTTTTTCCAACAAAAATTCTATGTGGGTTCTACTTTCACACTAGATACTCCTCTAATCTTTTACATGGCTATTTTTTGGGAATTTTCTTATAGATTTCATCATTTTCAACTCCCTGCTTTAATATATTTTTTTTTTTTGTTGCAAGATACATGTTAATTGTGTAGAAAATTTAATGATTCTCAAACTATAACAATTAAAATACCATTAATTTATAAACATAATAACCATATAAATACCATTGTTCAATACATCATTCCATATTCTATAGAAAACGGTTTAGTTGATGAATGGGAATCCCTTTAAATAGATTTAGATTCAAATAGTTGTAAAATATCTGGATTAGTAATTGAGCAAAGACAACGACAGGGAGGAGGATATGAGGATGACAAGGGAGACGAGATAAATGGCATTCTGTGATGACCATACCAATTTATTCCTTAGAAAATCATCAACCTATGATTTTTGTAACCTATGAGAGAAGGGAAGTTCCAACTTCTGAATCTACACATAAGTGTTTTGATAAATGTACCTTTTATCACAATAAAGTAGAGGAATTACATTTAAGAGATATATATAGAGAAATAACCGATGTGCTTCTATTTTGTTTTCAGCCACTATGATTTTGCATCGTAATGTTCTTGGAAACACAAATTTTGTTTCTTTCAAGAAGTACCCAGGACACAAGGAATGCAAATGAGGCAAAAAAACTTTAGTTCTAATTTTGTTCAGTCACAGAAATGAGCTCAAGGACAGGAGACTATAGTTGAACAGGGTGCACGACACATTTGTTGGCACATAATTAAATTTCTTAGAAAACTTTCATTCACAGTTCTAATAGTTCAAGGCACAGAAGATTAACCAGTAGTTCATGGTAGGGAATATTTACATGGAAAAAGATACTTACCATAAATATGTCTCTCTCCACTCACATTCCCTACGTTGTCCAAATCTGTTGCATGCATTCCCAAACTATCCACCAGTGTCGTCCACGGAAGCTTGCATGCCCAAGCTGTCCACCAGTTTCGTCCACGGAAGCAATGTTGGGATAGGAATGGCGGGAAGGATGGAGAGATAGAAGGTAAATGATGGCAGGAAGACGGAAGAGCGCTCTGGTAAATGAAAGTTGAATGAAATTTTGACAACAAAATTCATCCTTTTATGTATAAAACCCACTTTCGGCCGAAATGTTTTTTTCGATCGAAAATATGTTCAACATAAATATTTTTTTCGGTCAAACCAATATATTCGGTTGAAAACCGTTTTCGGTCGAACATGTGATTGTTGGAAAAACATTCAGCCCACGTAGTCAGTGGCTCGACTTTCGATAACACCGTTAGATTGAACATTCGACCGAAAAAAATGTTTCGGCTGAAAGTTTATTCGGTTTCGATGACACTGTTAGATTTATTGTTTGGTCGAAAAAGTTTAATAGTTCGATCAAAAAATAACAGTTTGGTCGAATATGACGACAATAAGGTGGAGGAACTTATTTCATATAAATATTTTGGAATCAATATTCACCACAAGCTTAAACATAATTATAGCATTGAGAAAAGGATTATCGAGGAATTGAGAGATTATTATGGGCTTGGAAACAATTGTAAATCATTTGATCTTTGGATATGGGATAAGAAGAAACTCTTCTTTGAGACTATTTTTACGCATGTTTTTTTTCTATGGATGTGAAGTCTGGGTATGTAGTATCTCTCGTGAATCCCGGAGAAAGATAGAGCAAATGAAAAATAATTTTATAACCTTTAATCTCAAAATTAAAGAAAATGCGTCCGTCCCATCCTCTTTTTAGAGCAATCCTTTATCCCATTGAGATAATGACTATGACTAGATACCTAATGTATAAGAACAAGTTAAACAACATGGAAGACAAAAGGCTTCCTAAAATTGCTTCAAAATCCAGTCGTAAGACTTAAGCTAGGATGGCATAAATATGCCCATTCTTCACTAAACTATTGGGGAATCATGGAAGACACCATTTTGCAGAATAAGGATATTATTAAAAATATCATCAAATCAAAGTTTAAGGAGAAAACATGGTATGATGAAGAGTTAGAGGAAAAAATAAAATTAAGGTATTATAAGGATGTAATCAACCTTAAACTAGAAGATCCAAAATTATCTCTATTGTTTTTACAAGTGTAAAGAAAAAAATAAGCATTGCGAAGATAAGAACAAATTCTCACGAGCTCCATAGTGAAACTCGCTTTGGTCAATTCCTCAAATTCCCTGGGATGAAAGAGTGTGTCACCTTTGTGACACTAAGAAGGTTGAAGATGAAAAACACTTTCTCTTAGATTGTCCAGCTAATTCCCATATTGGATCTCAATTTCAAAATATTTGTCACACTACCGACTTTCCTAAGCTAATTCCCATATTGGATCTCAATTTCAAAATATTTGTCACACTACCGACTTTCCTAACCTTTTGACTCAACAAAATTATAAAGCTTCTCTTAATGCTTTTTGAACGCAGAAAC
The DNA here is from genome assembly GCA_010110895.2 of Picea sitchensis. Classification (NCBI taxonomy): domain Eukaryota; kingdom Viridiplantae; phylum Streptophyta; class Pinopsida; order Pinales; family Pinaceae; genus Picea; species Picea sitchensis. The sequence goes on from SNQJ01S0011362.1 coordinate 15,022, forward strand.
AAAATTCTAAAGAATTCCAATTAATCTTTTACCCTCTTAAGATATGAAAGACCAATTCGATTTAGTGAATATTAATCATCATCATATATAATTTTTTATTAAAATATTATATAAATAAAATTATATAAAAAAGTCAACTAACAAAATTCTCTATCATTTTATTTTTCTAATATTCTTTATAAATTCTAAGTTATAATAAAGTTTTTAAAAATATTTTTAATTTTTAATTTTCTTAATATTATTTTTATTTCAAACAAACATAAAAATTTAACTTTACTTATATTATTTCTTTGATGATATTTTTTTATTAATATAATTATAAATATCAATTATGACACTTTTGTGGTAGTCAATCATGTTATGGCTATTTATTGTGCAAACTATTCCAAAATTACCATAATTATATCCACGAGAGATTTTTTTGTGAAGGATGTTATTAAAAATTATCAGATCACAATAATCGTATAGTGTAAATAATCATAATAATAATGTTCTTACATTACCAAATCGTAATGTGTAAGTAATTGCCAACAAAATTGGATCTATGAGCTACTTACACTATGAGAAAGTGTTCATCATATTAGTGTAATGGAATTTGTAATAATTATATGGTGTAAATAGGTGTACGGATTTTAAAATGAGTTAAAATTTAAGAATATTATAATATAAAATAATTTTAAAAATAAAAAATATGGAAAATAAGATATATAATGTTATATTAATATAATTATTTTTTATAAAATAAAATAAAAAATAAAATAAAAAATTGTATATAAATATAAGATGAAATTTTGGATAAAGTGTTTTTACAAATGTCTTAAATAATAAATAATAAAGATATGTTTCTCAATTTACAATGATGTAAAGTAGTTGAGTAATTGTGACTTAATATAATGAATAAAATAAAAAAGTTAATTGTGAATGAATGAATGAATAAAATAAAAATTAATCAATCATACACACTAAGAAACATGTCCCTAAAGTGCAGAAGCATTAATTGACAATGAAACTAATCTATGAAAAGATAAAGGAAAAAATAATTTCTCAGTTGAATATTTTGAATGTCGGTGTTACGAAGAGAATGATGAATAAATTATTAAGTTATTATATCAACTATTTGTTTTTCTCATCCTTTCTGCTGAATTGAAATTTTTTCCAAAAAGGGTATGCTTGGTGGTGGAAGTCTTTGTGGACTTTCAGTGTATATGCCACAAGAAAATTATTTCAATCAGTTGAAAATATTTTAATTTACATAAAACTAATGCCCTTCTTCGTATGGTGGCTATTCATATTGAAATTTCAAAATGTCAATCCCAATTTTCTTAGTATATTAAGAAAGGTATGGAACCTAAAACAATTTGAAGATTTCTATAATAAAGTGCATGCTTCCATTCGAGCAGCCTCGTCAATCATACACACTAAAAAAAATGTCCCTAAAGTCAAGAAGCATTACTTGACAATGAAACTAACCTATGAAAAGATAATGGAAAAATTAATTGCTCAGTTGAACATTTTGAATGTTTATGCTAATGAAGAGAATGATGAGTAAATTATTAAGTTATTATATCAACTACTCATTTTTCTCATGTCCTTTTTGGTGAATTGAAAAACTTTCCAAAAATGGGATGCTTGGTGGTGGAAGGCTT
>SNQJ01S0011362.1:30306-84991 GCA_010110895.2 Picea sitchensis
CTAATGTGCTATAATTCATCATCATAATCATCATCATAATGATTTCACCTCCACCATGCATTCCACGATGCTATAAATATTCATGGTTGAACCTTTTCACCTTCACCTATGCATTCAATGCTCACATTTCCATAGTGTAGAAACATTGCCGTGGTGGAAAGATGATGATGATGAAGATGGATGACGACGACGATGATGGCACTGCAGAATGCAAGGTGAAGGTGGAAAGATGATGATGGTGGTGGTGGTGGTGATGATGACGATGACGATGATGATGGACGATGACGACATTGAGGTGACAATGTTGGAACCACTTTAGAGTCTACAAGAGAAAATATTTTATAAGTCTAGTTCTGTCATTTAACGATAAAAAACAAATAACTTTGCATTAGAATGCAGTAAAGCAGTACAAGTGTCTAGTATTTATTCATGGAGTGTTTAAATTTTTTATATTGAAAAGAATACTAATTAGCTACTTCAATATTGTTTGATAGACCAACTCTAGAAGATGTTTATTTTAAGTGCATTATTGGATTTGATTATGCATGTTTGATATAGTGAGAAGTGATGTTGATATAAACAAAACATAGAAAAGTTAAATATTGAATGGTGTCATGTAATTCGCATAAACTTTTGTCACATGAATTCATTGAAGTTGAACCAAAATTTACATATATGTACTAAATAATATAAAACTCCTCAAAAAATAATATGAAGATTATATTTGATATACAAGTACCATTGAAAAATGTTCCTTCATGTATATTAATAGATCATTCAAAAGACAAAATTACACTCATGAATTATCTCCACCTAATATCATGGTATTTACTCAACTAGATCAAGTATAAATTCTACACCACATTTATTTATCTTGGTCTTCTTGAAATGTCCTTTCTTTGGCATCTATGCCCAAACTATTGTATAAATTAGAATAGATCTAAGTTTCATGTCATTGGTGATTTGACACCCAATATTGTTCTAATATTTCCCCCTTGTATTTCATTAAATTAGGCTTCCACCAATAAACCTTTACATGAAGAGTCTTACTTTCATCATCCTGGAAGATATCCTAGGTGGATTTTCCCATCCAAATCATCTCCCCTTCATCCTCGTTTCTTGAACTAACTAGAAACATATTTCCTTTCTCAACATTAATCATGGGATTGAATGTTGGCTTTGGCTTGTTGTGCTTAGGTCCAAAATATATTGTTTCATCTGTCACATTATAAAAATCCCCATCCATAATACTTGAAATTACACAGAGTGGATTATGGTCAACATCAACAATTGTCCTTGTCTTGGGCCATAAATCCTTAGAAGATGAATCACTCCCATCTACTATTTGTATCAAGAAATCTTTCCTAATACTCTACTTTATTTTTTGATTCCTCTATAACAATTGGTGAATCCTCATTGTCGATAGTATCTTTCCACATTTTTATGTATGGTGTTAATCCTTCCCTCAGTTCTTTTAAATAGACATCATTCTCTTTGGGACCTAAGAAATATATCTTTCCTATGGTGAATTTATGTCTACCTTCATCACCTATATTCCACAAATCAATTCATTATGACCACTCAATATCTCTGATGGATTCTTTGTACCTTAGTATTATAACAACATTGAGTACAATAATTTGGAAGCATGTGATCCGGATTTATGTAGGAACACAATGAAATACATAAATACACATAAACACATAGATGCAACGGAAATAAGACTTCATTTCATTAATAAAAAATGACTGAAATATGCTTACAGACAGAATGGAAATAAACTAGCTAGGGCGCTGGTAGCTTATCTCCGAGAAGAGATGTGGCGGCTACTGGCCTCTGAACTATGTTACAATGAGGCTCGAAGGCCTATTATTATTGAAAAACAATGGAAAACCCTAAACATCCAAAGACCTAACCCTAGGAGATGAAACACCAAGACTATGGGCCCCGTTTGGGTAAGTTGGTACATCAACTTCTCGGGGACGTAACTTTGGCATACGATCTCCGTTTGACGCATTCCATACTTCGTTAGAAATATCTATCCGAGGAATACAACTTGCTCATTAGAAAGATCTATCTACGATCCATGTTGCTCCCCGTTTTCCCAAAAAACGTCGTTTAAGGCCTCAAAACGGCTCCGGAAGTTCAGGACCCGAAAAACTGCTAAAAATAGTAAACTGTGCGGAAAATGAAAAACTGAAAGAAGCAATGGTGGGGGTCCAGGTGGAATAGGTGGGTGGCCACCAATATCCACCTGGATCAGCATGTGACATTAAGATGTTCGATTAGTGTTTTTTTTTCCTTGATGTATCCATTAAGTAAATCTTTGAAGGCATACACCTTGTCAATAAGTGTAGGTGGAAACACTTATTTTTCTTCAATTGTGTGATATGTATCCATATCTTCAGGTAAAGAATATTTATCTTTACTTTTCAGGTTTGAATAAATTCTTCCATAGCTTCCATCCATGTCTTCATGAGTGTGTGCCACAAGTAATAACACAACCTCAATAGTGATGAAGACACCAAGTGTAGTTAAAAGTGATAGAAACATGAAAAGATAATGATTCTTATTATCACTTACTCCATTGTCCAAATGTAACAATTAATGTGAAGGAAGAAGTTTTACATAAACATTTTTTTATCTCCTATGAGATAGAAAATCATCCTTGTACATTACATTTTGAGCAAATATAGGTGCCAAGTAATGCATTTAAAAGTGGATGTCTTGAACTTCCACTCTCAAAAAGTAGATAACCATAAATGTCAAGGTGTGGATCTTCAAGGTCCCTCACGCACTTTTCAAGGGATGTAATGGTAAATTGTGATATCATATGTACAAATGGTAGGGATAAATGACCAAAACCTCCTATATTTTTCTCATGTGTTAGCATACCTATCAATGACAAAGAAGAGTTTGTTTTTACAATAGGTTTCAATTTGACACATAGCCTTGGGATTGAAGTCTTTGTTTTTTCTATTTTATCATAGATATGCTCAAATACTCCTTTTCAAAATTGATTTGATATAATTATGTGGACATAGTAGAAATATCTTCCACACATTACAATCTTCTTATGTTTGTTCAATCTAGCTCATGCTGCTTCTTCCAACTCTTTTGTAGTTTTTGACTTCAAACCTGCTTTCAACACCATACATTCGCTAAAATCACTAAAGTTGGTCTTATTTGAGAATGTCACATATAAAAATGAGTATTCCATATTTTGTTCATCGTTGGTAGTGATATTGATAGGTAACTAAGTTTTTTTAGAGCTTCATTGTTTTCTTGTAAAAAAAATATTTTTGTGTAAGACGAAGGAAACAATATTAAAGGATTATATGTTCCATCTTCTTCAACTTGGCATGTTTGGTAATGCAAATGAGATCGTAGTTCAACCTCAATCCCTACTAGATCACCTGGAACTGCTTAGTACCCACTTGATGCTTTAGAAAAAACATACTTACCATTATATTTATGTTCTCACTAGTCCCTTTCCACACTAAAAATCTAGGTTTTTATCTCTTGGAATGATCCATATTTATAAATGGAATGAAATGAAAAATAGATGTACAACAAAGAAACACACAAAGATACAGTAAAATTTGACTTCTATTAATAAAGAGAACATGTTAAGGCTGTAAAAATGCAGACTTAAACAAACTTGCTCTAATGGTGGCAACTTAGCTCTGAGAAGAGATGTGACGGCTACGCTCATTCACAAGAAGATGAGTACAATGAGGCTCAAAAGGCATTTTTAACATAAAAATTAAATGAGAAAACCCTAAACATCCAAAACCCTAACCTAGAGAGATGAAACACCAAAAGGTTTGTGGGCTCGTATGGGGGTAGTTGATACGTCAACTTCCCAAGGGTGTAACTTTTGCATACGATATGTGTTTGGGGTGCTCGATACACCGTTGCAAAGGTATATACAAGGAGTACATATTCCATTAGGGATAAAATATTCCTTTGGCTACAAGCTAGGCATTTTCGAGCCCAAAACGTCATTGTTTGGGGCCTCAAAATGTCCCCGAAAGTTCGGGAAAACTGTAAAAAAATGCCAAAATGGAAATTGTTCTTTGAGCTAGTGGAATAGGTGGGAGTAAAATCATGAAGATGGGTTACACTTTTGCTTGTTTTATGAGAAAAAAAACTGTATTTTCACAAGTTCTTCAACTTCCAGCATACAAAAGTATTTTTTTATTATTTAGAATTTCACTTTTTTTTAAAAACAAAACTTGTGAAGAATTTTGTTAGCTTTCCATTGACTATTTTTCAATTTTTTTTATCACGATTTGATATGTCAATTTGACAGTTGCTTAACAATATGTTCCTTAAACATGAAAGGAATGATAATGAGTAATTTTTTTCTACAACAATGTATCTATTATTAAACTTATGTTTTTAAGAAACGAAATATACTGCAACAATCTACAAAGACTCTATTTTATTATGACTATAATTTTGAATCTAACAGATGAATATTATAATTTCTAGAATTTTTTTAAGTTGACCAAGATGAAAACATCGCAGATTTGAAACACATGTTTTTCTACACCTTGTATCTATCTTAATTTTTACTTAAAACTAAAATCTAAATATACCCTTTTGAAAAGAACAGTTTAAGGATTATGAATATAGTTTTTTCTAAAATTTTCACTATATATTTTTAGAGATATCAATATTTCATTTCACCAAATCATAATGTCTGCTGAAAATTTTATGCAGTGAGTTTTTAAACAAATTAAATAAAATTAGATAAAAATAAAGAAAATGAAAACAAATTATAGGAATTGAAAGTAGATTCAATTTTGGAAATGTTGGTGTCATTTTCAAAACCAAATTCTCAGTATTTGCAGGAGTCCGCAACCTCCGAAGTTCAGGTAAGCTTGGGGAAATTCTCTGGTTTCTGTTTTCAGTCCCAATTTCATGTTTTTGACTGAAATAATCTTTCGGTCGAAACCTAGATTTTAGCGGAATCTGTTAAAAATAAACGTTTCGGCTGAAAAGTGTTTCGGCCGAAATATTCTTACCACGAAAAAATAATTCATTCGAAAAACATTATACACGAATTTCAAGGGCGTCATCAGGGCACCATTCAATTTGATGTGCAAATTTTCGGCCGAAAAAATTCCTAGCAACATTTTTTCGGCCAAAAAATTGCCACTAGGAATTTTTGAGACCCGATTGTCACGAAAGTGTTACCCATCTTCATGATTTTACCCGTGGGTGACCTCCGATATCCACATGGATCATTCCTCCTCTATTAGGAAGAAATGGTCTCCATTGCATTGAGATCCTCCATCATATGGGGAAACTTCTGTTGAACTTGGCCTCGGGTGAGCCACTTGCCTTGGTGCAGGAGCTTCCCTGCTTTGACAACCCAATAAAGTTGGATCCTCTGTTGGAAAGTTCCCTTAATATGAGTGTCCTTAATCTGATCAATGGTTTCATGTTCCATGCAGTCAGGGTTAAACTCTGTCAGTGTCAATTGCTTTGTGATCTCGGATGTTTTCAATAATGGTGGAAAGTATGGCTAAAGGAGGTCCACATTGAACATTGGGTGCAAACCAAGGAAGGGGGAAATATTTATCTCAAAAGAGTTGTCACCCACATTCTTGGTGACGGTGTAAGGTCCATACGAAAGTGGACAAATCTTCCGATGGGGTCCTGTAAGGCGCTCTTTCTACAAATGCAACCATACCTTGTCTCCCACCTAAAACTTGTGCAACACCTGGTGTTGATCATGGCGTTGTTTGTACTTAGCATTGGATTTATGTAAAATATCATGGACCTGTTGTTGGATGTGTTGAATCCATTCAATAAACTTGGTGTCTTTGTCGACCTCAGATTGAGGATGGGATGATTATACCTGTGTGGATGAAAGGGCTGACGCGACATCAATGGGACCCAATGGTTGAAATCCAAACCCCGCCTGAAAGGGAATGTGGTACGTCGAGCTATGAAGGGCTCTCTTGTAGTTGTGTTGAACATAGGGGAGACTCTCATCCCATTTCCATGAATTATTGGAGTTGTACATGTGTAAGATACACACGCTAATTCTATTGACGACCTATGTCTGACCCTCAGTTTGGGGGTGGAAGGTGGTGGATTTGGTGAGCTTGGTGTCCAACAATGAATAGATTCTGGACCATAATGTTCTTAGGAACTTTTTTTCTCAATCGGATATGATGGTATGTGGTATCCCGAAGTGTACCCACACCCATTCGAAGAAGAGCTTGGTAGTGGCCTCCACTGTGATAGTCTTCTTGCAGGCTATTAGAATGGCCATCTTAGAAAATCTATCAACCACCAAAAAACATAGTCATTTCCCTTCTTGGTTGAAGGAAGTATTAACATGTAGCCCATCGATATGGATTCCCATGGCCTGTTGGGAGTAGGCATAGGGGTGTATAGTCTTTTCTTCTTAGTGGTTGCTCTGGAAATGGCACAGAAAGTGTAGGACTTGATACACTTTTTGATGTCCTGTCGAAGTTTCAACCAATAGAAATTCATCTGTAGTGCTTCCACGATCATTTCCATTGAAAAATGTCCTACCATCTTACTGTAGTGAGCTTCTCAAATAGTCTTCGCAGGATCGCTTGAAGAAACACAGAGGTGGCCCAGATGGCATAATAGTTCATCCTGAAGTTGAAATTCAGTGACAGTCATGCCTATGCCCAACATATGGTAAGTGGTAACGAAGTCAGGATTGCTCTTGTATAGTTGGGGCTACTCAGATGCCTCATGGCCACGGGAGTGGAGCACCATGGCTAAGGATGCAACAGGAAGTCGATTGAGTCAGTCAATGAAATGATTGGTGCTCTTTGTCTTATATTTTATGTTGATATGCAATGGCTGGAAGTATGAGGACCACTTATGATGGAAATCATTCTACAATTTTCCTTATGTCTGCATAAACTGCAGAGACTTGTGATCAGTCTGGATGACTATCTCCTTCCTGAGAATGTAGTGCTTCCATTTTTGGCAGGATTGTATAATGGAATAATTCTTTGTCATATTTGGGGTACTTACAAATGACATATGATAGGTTCTCACTATGATATGCCACTCGATGACCATGTTGAGTGAGAATTGTGCCCATGACATAGTCTAAGGCATTGGTCTCAATATCAAAAGGTTGTTTTAGATCAGGTAAGGAGAATATTGGAGCTGATCACAAGCGATGTTTCATATCATCGAAAGTTTTTTGTTGTGACTTCCCCCACACGAACTTTGCTAGAATTTAGGTCAATCTTACTAAAAAAAAAATCTCCCTTGAGTTGGTCAATAAGGTCGTCAATTTGGGGAATTGATACCGGTTCTTGACTTTCATTTTGTTTAGAGCTTTGTAATCAATGCAAAGTCACCAAGTCTCATATTTGTTCTACACAAGTACAATTGGGATCCCGTGGGGTGAGGAGATGGGTCATATGTTCCCCTTTTGAAGTAGCTCTTAGATATGTCACTTTATTTCCTAGTTTTCCATCAGAGAGTGATGATATACAGGCCCATTGGGTAGAGGTGCATCAAGGGTTAAATCGATTGAATGCTTGACCTGATAGTGCAGCGATACCCTAGTGGGTGAGGAGAACGTGTATTTTTATTCTTCCATGATCTTGTCCACCTTTTTTTGTTGCATGGAGAGGCCTTGTGTAGAGGCCATGTATGTGGTTGTGACCTTCTATTCACTTTGAGAGAAAATCATGAAGAAGAAAAAATTCTCAGTCTGTGAAATGACCTTCTGACATTCCTTAACAGAGATCAAAGAAATGGTGATAGTGAAGCTACCTCTGGTATCCTGTACAATTGTATACCCAAAGTAATAATAACACTGTGTGGTCTAGAATCATATACAACATGTCATTTCCACAAGTATGGTTGGCCTGAAAGAACATCACAAACTTCAAGGGGGGAAATATCACACAATACCTCATCCTTGAAGGGCTTGATGTCATAGGGCAGATGACACTATTGGCTGACATGAAGATCTCTTCCTTAATGAAGCCACCTGATGGTGTAGTTTTACGGGTGTGGTATTGATAGTAGGCTCAACCGTTTAACGACCTCTGCTATGATTAGGTTCTTTTAACTCCCTCTATCAACAATGAAATGCAGTAGAGCACCCTTCACCCACATATGCGAGTGAAAAAGGTGTTCACCTTCCTTCGGTTCTTATGGTTCACTTGGTTGGACCTTAGTTATAGTGACAATGGCATAGGGTTCTACATCAATGATCCACTTCTCCTTGTCGGGATCTGATTCAGAGTCAGAACATGCCTCTAACTCCGAGTCTTTCATCTCGACCACCAACGAATACTTCGATTGATATTCATCGGTGTTATTCCATAGGATTTTATAGAATTCACACCACTTCCCATTGTCTTTCTTTGTCTTCTCATTACCATTATTTTTTTTCATCTTGGACCAGTTATCTTGAGGGGGTCCATCCTTTCTTTGTCCTTTGTTTTGTGGGTTGGGGATGCCTTTTCCCTTCTTCTGCTGTGAGGAATTTGCAGATCCAAACTCCCACTTATTTTGTTTAAATTTCTATTCGATTTTGAAAATCATGATACTTGATCACCAGATGTTGTTCGAAGTCTTTGATACCCAGCTTGGTGCCCAAGGTATGGAAGATATTTTTGAACTTGGGTACTATTTGGTCCCTTTCCTGTTGCAGTGTGGTCCATCTCATATATTTGTCATCATAGCTTCCACGGGGTAGTATTGTTCCTTAATAGTATCCTTGAAAGAATCCCAAGTGGGTGTGACCGCAAATATTGCAGATTCCTTAGTGGCCTTTTCTCACATTATGTCTCCCACCAATATTCGAAATGGGAGACAACCTTAAGGAGTGCAAAGGTAATCTTATCTCTATCAGAAAAATGATGGACCAAAAAATAACCTTCTAGCAGATTAAAAAAATTATCTATAGAATCTGCATCTATCTGGCCTTGAAATAAGGGGTTATCAAAATTGACTTGTAACTTGAAGGGGGTGGTTCCTCCAAAGTGGTTTCTTGATGAATATGTGTCCCTCATTGGAAGGCATTGAAGGATATGTGCAAAGTTATCCATCATCTCATTCCTTTTTCGTGTGAGGGATTAATCGAGCAACACTTTAAAAGGATCTCCTACTCCAACGTCTCTCTTTTATTTTGCCATGGGAGGTCATCGTGATCGTTGGGGACAGTCTTGCAAGGGATCAGCTACTTCGATTCCCAACTCCTTGTACCTTGACCTCATTGGTGACATGCATAGAGAAACAAATAAAGAGAATACTTCTCTGATACCACTGATCTATATTTATAAAAGGAACAAAATGAAATACAGATGTATAGAAAAGAAACACAAAGAGATACAGTAAAACGTGACTTCTATTAATAAAGAGAACATGCTGAAACTATAAAATTGCAGACTAAAACAATTTTTCTTGAATGGTGGAAGCTTATCTCTAAGAAGAGATGTGACAGGTATGCTCATTCACAAGAAGATGAGTATAATGAGTCTCCAAAGGCCTTTTTAACATAAAACATAAATGATAAAACCCTAAAAATCCAAAAACCTAACCCCGAGAGATGAAACACCAAAAGGTTTGTGGGCACCGATGGGGGTAGTTGATACAACTTCCCGAGGGTGTAAATCTTGTGTACAATCTTCGTTTGGGGTTCTTGATACACCGTTGGAAAGGTATAATCGAGGAGAAGATATTTTTTCTGGCCTAGCATCTTCCTCAAGTTAAATGCTAGGAATTTCCTAACCCAAAAAATGTCGTTTAGGGCCTCAAAACGGCCCCAAACGTTTGGGACCTGAAAAACTGTAAAAAAATTCCAAAATGAAAATTGTTCTTTGAGATAGTAGAATAGGTGGGTGGCCACCAATATCCACCTGGATCATGGAAACATAGGTTTTATTTCATATAATTGAAGCTTAAACATAAGTGTTACAGGAAAACAATGAGGTGTTACCAAAATGCATTGCTATAGGATTTCGTAAATCCTCTCTCTTGACTTCTTCCAACTCAAGTGATCTGGCAATTGAATTCTCTTCTTACTGTGGCTTATTATTTATTGTCAACACTTAGGATTAAATGGGAAATCCTATATTTCCTTGGTATAGCCTTCTATCAGAACATCACATTCTCAATTTCTTTGTCACTTAACAAAGATAAAAATCCGTATACCAATGTTAATGATGTCGAATTTATAACATAGTTGTGGCAGGGAATTAAATTCTTGAAGTCACCCCCAAATTTTTCCTTGCATGATTATCCTCTTGCATGTTGCTTTTCCTCTTGCATGCTACTTTTCCTGCCAGTTGTTCTTTTTCCAAAATTAGGCTTGTGCTCAAAATATCCTTCCTTCTCAAAATAGGCATGCACCCAACATGCCCCCAACATTGACATGTGGCTCATCCTGAGCCATTCAGGTGGTGTGTGCTCCCTGAACTGCCCTGTCCAAACTGTAGAAATGTTTTGCTAGTTTGTTTCCTTTTTCTCTCATCTGCGCCCTTTTTCTCTCATCTGCGCAACTTTTCATGTTAGTGTCTCTATTATTTGCGTTGTTATTTCCTCCTGCATTAATATTGCACTCTCGTTTTGTGAGTGTTCTCTACTTGTCTTCTCTTCCTCCAACTATGCAATCATCCGTGCTTCTTGTTCTTGGAGGGGTTCCAATTCAATTTGTCTTTCTTGCTTGTGTGTTTGTGCGGTTTTCAACTCTGTTTGCAGAGTCTTCATTTATTCAGTTCTCTTCAAGTGTTCTGTGATGCTCATTGTTATGTGTCGTTGCTTGAGCTCTTGTATGGAAGCATTGGTTCTCTCTTCTTCCTAATCCCATTTTTGGACCTTTTTGTCTTCTTCTAGGATAGTCCATATCTGCGTTGTTTTGTCGAACAACTCGTCTACTTTCCTGGATTATTTTTCCACATAGCAATATGGAGTGAAGATTATTGTTCTCTCTATTCTCGAACCTCGGGAGGAGTCGTAGGGTTGAGCCTTTCTTTGAGATCCTCAATTTCTTGCTTGTATCGGTCAATTGTTTGTGAGATTAGGTTTATCTTCTTTGATGCACTCCTCTGAGGTGCTTGCACTTTGTCTAGGATGTGATCATGAATCATTTTTAAGACTTGTTCTAATTTATTTGCGCATTCTTTCTCCTCCTCTTTCTCCGAGGTCAGTTGTTCACATGTGATTTGTAGCATTTCAACAACTCCTCTGTATAGTGTCTTGGTGGGTATTTGTGCCATGAAAACTTCCATTTGTTCCATGTCCCCTAGGGGTTTCTTCATAGTCTCATGATCCAATATGATTATTTTGCGCGTGGCCGTAAATGTTTCCTTTCTCTGGACTACCAACTGCACTACCTCCTCTCCTTCTTTTTGCACAGGCGGCCACTGTGTCTTTTCCTGTTGCTGCGCTGTGGCCCGTGGTCTTTCTTGGATCCGTAGTTGTTGTATATTCCCATGGAACTATATGATCTTGGCCATGATATCTCCCCGTTGCGCCTTTGTAATTTGTACCACTTCTTCCCCCTTATACCTTGTTAGTGACTAGCTCTGTGTCATCCTCTGTTAGGGTGATGACTAGGTATTATGTGTCATACTTCCTTTTCTTGCGCGCCTCTTTTTCCTACGCAGGATTTCGTGTTGTATGTTGTGCCCCAGTTTTCTTACCCTGTTTCCTTTCTTCTCCAACCCATGAAGTATACTTCTTTTCAATGTGTGGTTGGATGCCTGTCTTCCTTGGTCATTTCGGTATTGCGTTTCTCCCGATTGGTTGATTATGCATTGTAGTCATTCTAGTTTTGTCGACTAAGTTGTTTGTTCTCGCTGAAGAGCCTACTTCATCCTTTTCCTTAGGCCTAGAGAATTGCATTGTGACTGTCCTCATGGTTGGTTTTGTTATTGGTAGCTAACACTACGTAATTCAGTCTTTAATTATCCATTCCACTTCCTCTTTGGTGATGTAGTACTACATTTCTAGCCATGCCTTATTTGGATCCCTTATGACCTGGATCCACATGTGGTTCCTAGATGCCTTGAACTTGGCTATCCCCTATGTCTCCTAGAGTACCTCCATAGGTATGCGCCACACATTAGCTATGCATTTTTGTATGTCTTCCAGCAACATTACAAAAATTGACTTATTTTCTTGTTGCATCTTGTTATCCTTGGCCTGTCAGAGGGACTCATATCTGGTCGCATAACATTTCCCCATCCTATCCAAGAATGTTGAGAATTTTTCCTCCTGCCATCCTGCCAATGCTATCATAATGATCATCCAGGAGTAATGGAACTCAATTTCATTGTCCTGCGCCTCTCTATAGTCTATCAAAAACAGGTTCAGCAGGTATGGCGCCCAACTGAACATTACTCCTTTTGCGCACTGCGTGGCTACTGCAATAACAGCTGTTAGCACTTCTTATTTTCGGAATTTCCTCAATAGTTTGCAAGCCATGAGATTTTTGGTGAACCTTTTCACATTATCGTTGATATCTTTGAGTATGATGCCTCTATTTCCCCGACTGGTGCCAAAATACACTTTGACCATCTCTGTTATCTCCTTCTCGCGTGCCTTGTTATCGAGGTATTCCTATGGTTGGGCATTGACTGCCAGTAGTCCTGTGATCTTGGAAATTAGTGCCACATCTATCTGTACTCACCTATCCATCCACAGGATGCCTCCATGTATGCAGGCGACTATTTGTTTGACATAGAGCCCAATGTTCTTACCATGCCTGAAATGCGGTATATCCAATAGGTTCATAATACCAGAGCTATACAACCCCTTTATCCACTGCGTGGGCTCCATTATTGGTTTACTAAGGGGTCCAATTTCCCCTATGTTCAATAAATATTACTCTTTAGCCAAATCCTGAAATTTGGTCACCTCGTGCACGTCGTGGTTGGAGTATCTGAGTTTGGGTACCTTTCCCAGTATATCGTCCACAGTAATTACTGCGTCTGGGAGATATGGGAGTGTAATATCCATGGCGTCTTGCACCTTTCTTTTCTATACCACAACAAATATCCCTACCTCTACTATGCCTGCGTCCTCTTCTTCCCTTTTGGACTCCGTTTAGTCGGTGATATCCTCGACCAACACTTCCTCACATTCGTGGGACTGTCGCGGTCCCATTGTTTCTTTGGGCTTCGCAGGCGTCTCAGGTTTAGGGTTCAAAATACCATTTTGAGCCCCGGATCTCTGCCCTATTTCCCCTTGTTGTGTTGTTGATGTTTCCTCTTCAACCCATGTTTGGATGATTGACTCTGTGTCAGAGGTGGTGACGTCTTCGAGCTCGACCACGTTTTCAGGTTGTCTCATTATTTCCTTGTGCCTAACCCTGCCGAGTAACCCATACATACTGGCCTGGAGCATCAAACTTCAGTGGGGTCATCTTCTCTCTAAGTCGCACACCCGCTTGATTCTTGGTAAAATTCTATCTAGGGAAGGCTCTTTGTATTTCTCTTTGTGCTCAAAAATCGCTAAGTGTTGAATAAATGCGTGCTTTCTGCCTTTTATAGAGCCGATCGTGTCGATTTTTTACTTTTTGCGTGTATTTGTGCTGAGTATAATTTTTCATGTGCGTTGTCTTTTGATGTTTGTCACAGTAATTACTATGCACAACTTTTTTTGCACTTTCTTATGGTTTAATCAACTTCTTCGTCTTTTTGTGTTTTTATTCTGTTTTCTATTTTTGTATTTCTTTTGTATTATTTTTCTCCTTTTTATTTATTTTTATCATTTTTTTGTCCTAATCTCTGCTATAGTGCACTATATACATGCCTTTCTCACTTCGCTGTGACTTTTAAGGGTTAGTAGGTCGACTGTACTTGTACAGTTTCAGTCGAATACCATTGATCATTCCTTTCAGTTATGTTCCTCCCAAGTCCTTTAGTTGTAGACATCCCTCATCTGTGACAATATTTACTTCATATGGCCCTATCCAATGCATTCTAAACTTATCAGGATGTTGAAAATTTTTATTGTCATAGAGCAGGACTAGGTCTCCCTCCTTAAAATTATTCTTCTTTATATGTTTGTCATGCCAGGGTTTTTCTCTTGCTTTCTGTACTTCCTAGTGAAATCCCGCCAGAATCTTGTCCTCTTCCATTTTCATTAGTTGACTTAACCATTCCTTTATTGCACCTCTTTCTTTCATGTTGGTAATTGCTACTACGCATAGACTAGGTGCTCGAAATCCTTATGGCACTATTGCTTCCTGCCCATAAACCAATCTGAATGGTGTATGTCATGTCAACTTCTTAGATGTGATATTGTATTCCCATAGTACTGCTGTATCTTCAACTCCCAATCATCCATGTTAACATTGCATATTTTAGTCAAAGCATTTTCCAATATCTTATTGAAATATTCTACTGTTCCATTTTCCTGAGGGTGGTATGGTGTACTCTTCTGGTGATAGACTTCAAATTCCTCAATCATAGCCCTAATGGTATTATTGATAAAATGAGTACCATGGTCACTCATTAGAATCTTGGGACATCCAAATCTGGTGATCACTTGCTCAAACAAGAAGTGTGTTGTTCTCTCTACGCTACAGTCTTTGACTGGTGCTACTTATGCCCATCTTGTTAAGTATTCCGTCACAGTAATGATATATCTAGCTCCTGATCTTTTTGTTGGTGGATTGATTGGTCCCACAAATTTTATTTCCCATTTTTCAAATACCTTCAAAGTTACTTGTGGTATTAAATACATCTCATCCCTTCTGTTGGGTTTGCCAACCCTCTGATAGGCATCAAATTTCTGGAAATATTCCTTGGCATCTTTATGGACCGTTGGCCACCATAATCCCGTCCGAAATACCTTATGTGCAGTGTATTTTCATGCATAGTGTACTCCAGCTATACCTTCATGATCTTTTGACAAAATTATGGGCCTTTCATGTTCTAATACACACCTTCTCAAACTTCTATATGCGCCCATCTTGTATAAATGTCCTGCAATGAGTTGATAGTCTGTAGCTCTAACTACCATATTTTTCTTCTACCTAGTTCTAAACTCTTGTGGTGCAATATATGTACTTAAGTATTCAATAATATCATTGAAGTATTCATCATCTACCTGCATTGAAAATAGATGTGCATCAGGGAAGTTGTCTTCCAAGTCAGTAGGTTCTTCTCCATTAGTTACCATTGACATGTGATCAAGTTCTGCATTCATCATACCTAGTTTGACTATCAATTTGAAATCAAATTCTTGGAATAACAATATCCATATACAAATCCTCCCCCCCAAGACTGGTTTGTTGACTAGATATTCGAGGAAAGAATTGTCTGTGAACATTTTAAAGTGTTTACCGAGTAAATAGTGTTTGAATTTCTGAAGTGCATATACCATGGCTAGGCCTTCTCTTTCTGTGGTGTTGTAGTTCTACTCTGTTTATGAAAATTTTCTGCTTACAAAGGCTATAGGATGGTCTAATTCCCATGTTCTTGGCTATGCTAGAATTGCTCCAAGTGCTATGGTCAATGCATCTACATGCACATGAAATGTCATTTCCCAATCTGGGAATACTAGGATAGGTGTTGTGACCATATTTTCTTTTAAGGTGTCCAATCCTTGTTGACAGTCCTCATTCCACTGAAATATGGTGTCCTTCATTAACATATTTTCCATAGGTGCAATAATTTGTCATACCCCTTTATAAACTTCTTGTAATAGCCTGTATGTCCCAGTGTTTCTCTTAATTGGTGTATTGATTTTGGTGGTGGTGAATTTACAATGACTACAATCTTAGAAGGATCTAATAATAAGCCTTATTTTCAAACTATATGTCCCAACAATATTCCAAAGGGTTTCCCAAAAATGCATTTCTTGATGTTCAATGAGATCTAAAATTGCATGCATCTTTCCCACATGAGTCTTAACACTTATACATGGTATTTTAATAGACTATATACAGTCTAGTCATCCATATATACTTCTAGAAATTTATGTATGAACTCCTTAAAAGAAGCTATGACATTCTTTAGCCCAAATGGCATGACTATATATTGGTAGGATCCCCATTCTGTAGAAAAATTAGTCTTATACTTGTCCTCTAGAGATATTTTGATATGATGGTAACCTAAGAATCCATCTGTAAATGAATATGCTTCCTGGCCTCTCACATTCTCTAATACTTCATCTGTAAAAGGGTTAGGGAAAGGGTCATGTAAGAAAGCATCATTAAGTTTCCTCAGGTCCACACAAATCCTTATCCCCCTTGTTTCTTTTCTTGGACTACCATAGGACTTATCCATTCAGATTCCTCTACTGGTTCTATGATACCAAATTCCAACATTCTATCAATTTTTTCTTTCACTTTCTGCTTATACACTAGATTCATCCTGTAGGGTATCTGCTTGATAGGTCTTGCCTTATGTTTGAGAGGTATATTCATATCTCCTAGCTCCCCTTCTATACCTTTTATCTCAGTAAAGGTTGCCGAGAACAAGTCATTGTATTCACCCAATAACTCTGTTATTCTTTCTATTGTTTACTCATCCTAATAGTCTCCAATACTTGCCATTTTAGGATTTTCATTCGTCCCAATGTTGACTTTCTTAACTTTGATCGGTGCGGAAAATAATTCGGACTCCATAGATGGACTTTCCACCTCTCTTTCTCCTTCAATTTTTGTAATCTGAATATTGCACGGATCATCTTCTTCTGGTGTTTCCTCTTCAACATGATAGCATGAAAGTAACTCTTTGACTGTTTGTTTGTTTTTTTGTTGATATTCTGTCATGATTTCAACCTTTGGTTCATTATTAAATATCATTTCATGTATCAGCTTCAGTGTTGAATCCATGTTCGGGTTCTCATGTTCGAATGAGAAAGTTACTACCAAATTTTTCTATAATGTTGTCCATTCTGTAGTGCCTCTGTGCATCTCCTGGTCTATATACCAGTTCCCTGGAATTCCTTCCAATGTATGGATAAAGTGATGAGTCCATTCCTCTGATGGTGTCATATTCCATTGTTCCTTGCACTTTTCCAAGTGTTCCATTGGTTTTCCCTATCCATCATACATCTGCATTTTATTTCTCCCCTGTTCTGCACCAAATCTAATGTGCAATAGTTGTTTACATTGATACACGTCCTGAATTGTTTCCTTGTGCGCACCCCACCATCTTGTAGGTGTGGCCTTGATTGCAATATCTAGGGCTAAGAGACTTTGATTTTCTAACATTTCTTCTTCATATTTTGTTAGAAATTACTCTAAGTCATTTACCCCATGAAAACTGGGAGGTTCTCTTATCTCTGTACCAACCCATCTTACTACACAGTCTATTCTTGTGCACCTTCTTGTGGAAACTTCGTGTAATCGTTGTTGTAAATTATCCAAAATTGTATCTGAGTCGGAAGCACGTGATGTAATGCTTCTCCAGCTGAGTACCCCATCTATATTTGGGTTGAAATAATCCTCTTCTCGCGTGGTGGTTCTATACAACTCGTTTATTTCCTCTAGATCAAAATCAGTGGGTTCTACAAACCTTTCTCCTTCTAAAGGATCTAATGGTGCAATGAATCTATATTCACCTGATTCAAACATCATTTTCCTAATCTTCAAGTTGATTATGGCCTGATTATCAAATTCCCAATCCAATCAAAGAAATGTTGGATAAGGTGTTGTGCCATCCACTATCTCTATTACTTCAAAATATTCCATAGTGCACACTCCATCCAAATCTATTGTCACACCTTTAATCCTTCCAATTGGTAGCATTATGTGTTGATTTTCAAATTTAATTTGGACAGGTGAATAGCCTAGTGTGGGTTCTCCCATACATTTCCATGTATTCTTAAGTAAAACATTTACTTCAGAGCCTAAGTCCAGTATAATATCACCCATATTGAAGTCCCCAATGTTAGCATTTAGTCTGAATTCCCTACTTGTCCTTCTTCTGATATGGAGATGATTGATTGTTTTCTCCTCTAATTTCCCTTCTACCTCCGTGTTACATATTTCTATCATATTTTGTAAGATCTTAACATATGATGGATCCTTCAATAACTTAACATAGAATTGCATAAAAGTTTTATGTTACTTGCTCTAAAGGTTGTGCTTCATTGGTATGGTCCATTAAGGATGGAATTTCATACATTGGTAAGTTTTGAGTGTACTGCGTGGCTGATGTAGATGCAACATTTTTCTTGAAAAACTCCTTTCTGGCCTCCCTGAATATTTCCTTTTCTTTTCATGCATCAAACTGCTTGTGTGGCTCAATATTCTTCTTAACCCATTGGTGTTGCATTGGATATTGTTTTACTGCATCATTTCTTGTCCTGGCTCCTCCTCGAGTGAATATATTGATGTTTCTCCCATCATCCCTGGCTTCTTCAGAGATCCACTAAACATTCTACCTATTCTGGTTCCTTTTTTCTTGGATCTTCCCCAAGAGTGTTAGATAGTCTTCTATATCATGGTTTGTTGTGCAATAGTACATACATGTCGTTGGTGGAAGTGGACACTCCCTTTCATAATGTCCTGGTTGTTGGTAGTTTTGGCACACTATTGGACCTATTCCTTATTCAAATCCTCATGTACCTCATCCTCCACCTCTGTATCCACCTCGATATCTTCATGGTGCATTGTATTGAGGTACCTGATTATACTGCACGAGGTTATATTGTGGTTGCGCATTGTTATATTGCAGTTGTGCATTGTTATATTGAGGTTGCATATTATTATACTACTGATGCACATTGTTATATGGTGGTGGTACTTGGTTGAATTGAGGTGCATCTTGTCCTATCATCATTTATGCTTGCACCCTATAAGTATCTGAAGTTATTTCTCTCATCAGCTCCATTGTCCTACAATATTTACCATCATGACCTAGTGACTTGCATAAATTGCAATATGAACTTTTGGGTACTATATTTTACTTTTTAATCATTGGACAATGATATCGATCATGCCCATGTGTTTTACAAATCTCGCGCCATGGTCCTCCTGCTGGCAAAGGATTTGGTACTCCTGTTTCCAAGTACTGCGCGAAAGTTGGACATTCGTTCTTATGGTTTCCTTCTGTCCTGCATGTGGTACAACAAACAACTTATCTTTTCTCCTTTCCCTTATTATGGTTAAGTTGAAATGTTAGGTTATTCAAATCCTCCTTCATCTCCTCTATTGTTGGATATGTCTTTTGATACTAGTTATATTTTAGTTGTAAGGATTCCTACAGAGCCTCTGCTTGAGTTTGGAATTCTGCTATCTTAATGGGTATTTCAAATGTGGTAATAGTGAGTTCACAAATAAGTGCCTATGTTTCATGTCAGTAATTGCATACTTCAACTTACCTTTCAAATGTTTAAACCTATGATCAATCTCCCAGATAGACTCACTTGGTTTTTTCCTAATTTCAATCATTTCATTCATGTACTGATCTTCTAATATGAACTTCTGAAATTCGTTTATCAATTGTTTTTTCATGTCTGTAATAGTCCTTGTTACTCCTGGTAGAATGTTTACATCTAGGATCATGTACCAGTCCAATGCACGGTCTCTTAGCATGATATCTAACTACGCGATTTTTGTATCCTCATATATGATCTTCTTTTCTTCGTAGATCTTCTCACAGACGAATAAGTGATTTTCAGGTTCATCTAATGCCTCTCCCCAAAATTCTAGTAACTTGATCATGGGATCATGTCATGCCATTTTAAACTGTGTTGAACTACTACCTTCGTGCGGTGTAGATATTTGACTGTTACTTCCTGAATTGGCTCCTCCAGTTGTTGCTCCTTGTTTGGATGTGTTTCCTGTTGTCTTTCTTCCACTAAAATTTGTCTAAATGTTGGTGTTCTTTCTGGTGTGTTAGTTTCACATGGAGTTGTAGGTTCCATACTGACAGTGACCTGGATTGGAGTTCTTCCTTTTGTTCCTGCCTTTGGACCTCCTATTTTCCTTTCATATGTTGCATGTAGGATTTCCTCAATATTCTCCACAGTATGAAGATCCTCTACCTATTCTTCATCGCTTTCCAAGTCCTCTCTATCAGCTATGGCTCTCTTCTTGTTATTCATCTTATATTGGTAGGGTGCTCCACTGCACGTCTTTCCATCTTTTTCCATTATCTACTTTATCTGGTCATCCTCCATCATAATTGGGTCCATAGCCTCCTTCTTCTTTCCCTTATCCATATCTTCCTCCATTTTTTCCACCTCCTGTCAGTGCTTCCCCCCTTCCCCCATGCAAGCAGGGAAGTTTAGTTGTCTGATTCCATGGTCATCACACTGTTGTTATACAGTAAAATATTGATTGAAGTGTATAATGATATGATATACCTACCTCTTAGTCCTTTTATAAAATCATGCTTTGTTGCATTGTAATACTTCACGGTATCTACTACAAATTCAGTGATAAACCCTGCAACAATACTGTCTAACCATACATCTACTGCACGCGTGAATTTGTTATTAACTTGTTGTAATTGCATGATCTCCAAAGGATTCCACTTCAATTGTATGATTCAATTTGTAGGGTGGTTGTCTTTTAACCTTAATAGCCACTCTTGCAACAAATGCGGGAAATCACAGAAGAATACTTCATGCAAGTCGCTAAACACGTATTTGTCAAGATATTTTCTTGGTGTTAACTTAGGGTTTTTGTTATCATTCTGCGCAAACTCATTTTTCTTTGTTTTCAACCATATTTAAATATTTGTCTTTGTTGGATTCCATGGATTTAACATTCCCTTCTATACTTTCATTCTCTGTGTGATTCTTCTACGAGTCATGTCCACTAAATACTATACATTTCCAGCCGGCAACAAAACCATTTGTTGGATTAAATCTCCCTTCTACTTCTTGGTCTGACCCAGGTTCATATCTAAATAGGTTTCCAACAAAACCCTCTAAAACTATCGTCCCTCCTGGTAAACCAGAAGGAAACACTGCATGTAGTGCACACAACACAGTATCACCAGAGATAGCTTTATGGGTGACTGCAATGCTCAAGTGCTTACAGTATAGGAATGAGTGGGGATATGAGGATGTATTCTATATTATTAATGCATTAATCTTGTTACTCATTCAAGTATTTCTAGGATTCATTCATATTTAACGTCGTGCATGCATGCTAATACATATAGCTATTCATTCACTCATAAACTAAACATTAATAGAAGGCAATTCATTCAAGAAACATCACATAGAACAAAAATTAAACATATTTTATAAGTCTAGTTATGTCGTTTAACGATAAAAAACAAATAACTTTGAATTAGAATGCAACAAAGTAGTACAATTGGATTTATGTCAAATATAATAAGGAATAATAGGGAAAACTCACTTCAAACTTTATTACAAGTGTCTAGTATTTATTCATGGAGTGTTTATTTTTTTTTTATATTGAAAAGAAAACTAATTAGCTACTTCAATATTGTTTGATAGACCAACTCTAGAAGATGTTTTTTTTAAGTGCATTATATTTTTTGATTATGCATGTTTGATATAGTGAGAAGTTATGTTGATATAAACAAAACATAGAAAAGTTAAATATTGAATGGTGTCATGTAATTCGCATAAACTTTTGTCACATGAATTCATTGAAGTTGAACCAAAATTTACATATATGTACTAAATAATATAAAACTCCTCAAAAAATAATATGAAGATTATATTTGATATACAAGTAACATTGAAAAATGTTCCTTCATGTATATTAATAGATCATTCAAAAGACGAAATTACACTCATGAATTATCTCCACCTAATATCATGGTATTTACTCAACTAGATCAAGTATAACTTCTACACCACTTTTATTTATCTTGCTCTTCTTGAAATGTCCTTTCTTTGGCATCTATGCCCAAACTATTGTATAAATTAGAATAGATCTAAGTTTCATGTCATTGGTGATTTGACACCCAATATTGTTCTAATATTTTCCCCTTGTATTTCATTAAATTAGGCTTCCACCAATAAACCTTTACATGAAGAGTCTTACTTTCATCATCCTAGAAGATATCCTAGGTGGATTTTTCCATCCAAATCATCTCCCCTTCATCCTCGTTTCTTGAACTAACTAGAAACATATTTCCTTTCTCAACATCAATCATGGGATTGAATGTTGGCTTTGGCTTGTTGCGCTTGGGTCCAAAATATATTGTTTCATCTGTCACATTATAAAAATCCCCATCCATAATACTTGAAATTACACATAGTGCATTATGGTTAGCATCAACAATTGTCCTTGTCTTGGGCCATAAATCCTTAGAAGATGAATCACTCCCATCTACTATTTTATGATCATTGTAGATTTCATCTAATGTATCAAGAAATCTTTCCTAATACTCTACTTTATTTTTCGATTCCTCTATAACAATTGGTGAATCCTCATTGTCGATAGTATCTTTCCACATTTTTATGTATGGTGTTAATCCTTCCCTCAGTTCTTTTAAATAGACATCATTCTCTTTGGGACCTAAGAAATATAGCTTTCCTATGGTGAATTTATGTCTACCTTCATCACCTATATTCCACAAATCAATTCATTATGACCACTCAATATCTCTGATGGATTCTTTGTACCTTAGTACTATAGCAACATTGAGTACAATAATTTGGAAGCATGAGACATTAAGATGTTCGATTAGTGTTTTTTTTTCCTTGATGTATCCATGAAGTAAATCTTTGAAGGCATACACCTTGTCAATAAGTGTAGGTAGAAACACTTATTTTTCTTCAATTGTGTGATATGTATCCATCTCTTCAGGTAAAGAATATTTATCTTTACTTTTCAGGTTTGAAGAAATTCTTCTATAGCTTCCATCTATGTCTTCATGAGTGTGTGCCACAAGCAATAACACAACCTCAATAGTGATGAAGACACCAAGTATAGTTAAAAGTGATAGAAACATGAAAAATAATGATTCTTATTATCACTTACTCCATTGTCCAAATGTAACAATTAATGTGAAAGAAGAGGTTTTACATAAACATTTTTTTTTTTATCTCCTATGAGATAGAAAATCATCCTTCTACACTACATTTTGAGCAAATAAAGGTGCCAAGTAATGCATTTCAAAGTGGGTGTCTTGAACTTCCACTCTCAAAAAGTAGATAACCATAAATGTCAAGGTGTGGATCTTCAAGGTCCCTCACGCACTTTTCAAGGGATGTAATGGTAAATTGTGATATCATATGTACAAATGGTAGGGATAAATGACCAAAACCTCCTATATTTTTCCCATGTGTTAGCATACCTATCAATGACAAAGAAAAGTTTGTTTTAACAATAGATTTCAATTTGACACATAGCCTTGGGATTGAAGTCTCTGTTTTTTCTATTTTATCATAGATATGCTCAAATACTCCTTTTCAAAATTGATCTGATATAATTATGTGGACATAGTAGAAATATCTTCCACACATTACAATCTTCTTATGTTTGTTCAATCTAGCTCATGTTGCTTCTTCCAACTCTTTTGTAGTTTTTGACTTCAAACCTGCTTTCAACACCATACATTCGCTAAAAGCACTAAAGTTGGTCTTATTTGAGAATGTCACATATAAAAATGAGTATTCCATATTTTGTTCATTGCTGGTTGTGATATTGATAGGTAACTAAGTTTTTTTAGAGCTTCATTGATTTCTTGTAAAAAAAATATTTTTGTGTAAGTCAAAGGAAACAATATTAAAGGAGTATATGTTCCATCTTCTTCAACTTGGCATGTTTGGTAATGCACACGAGATCGTAGTTCAACCTCAAGCCCTACTAGATCACCTGGAACTGCTTAGTACCCACTTGATGCTTTAGAAAAAACATACTTACCATTGTATTTATGTTCTCACTAGTCCCTTTCCACACTAAAAATCTAGGTTTTTATCTCTTGGAATGATCCATATTTATAAATGGAATGAAATGAAAAATAGATGTACAACAAAGAAACACACAGAGATACAGTAAAATTTGACTTCTATTAATAAAGAGAACATGCTAAGGCTGTAAAAATGCAGACTTAAACAAACTTGCTCTAATGGTGGAAACTTAGCTCTGAGAAGAGATGTGACGGCTACGCTCATTCACAAGAAGATGAGTACAATGAGGCTCAAAAGGCATTTTTAACATAAAAATTAAATGAGAAAACCCTAAACATCCAAAACCATAACCTAGAGAGATGAAACACCAAAAGGTTTGTGGGCCCGTATGTGGGTAGTTGATACGTCAACTTCCCAAGGGCGTAACTTTTGCATATGATATGTGTTTGGGGTGCTCGATACACCGTTGCAAAGGTATATACAAGGAGTACATATTCCATTATGAATAAAATCTTCCTTTGGATACAAGCTAGGCATTTTCGAGCCCAAAAAAACATTGTTTGGGGCCTGAAAATGTCCCCGAAAGTTTGGGACCTGAAAAAATGAAAAAAAATGCCAAAATGGAAATTGTTCTTTGAGCTATTGGAATAGGTCCAGGTGACCACCAATATCCACATGGATCATTCCTCCTCTATTAGGAATAAATGGTCTCCATTGCATTGAGATCCTCCATCATATGGGGAAACTTCTATTGAACTTGGCCCCTGGTGAGCCACTTACCCTGGTGCAGGAGCTTCCCTGCTTTGACAACCCAATAAAGTTGGATCCTCTGTTGGAAAGTTCCCTTAATATGAGTGTCCCTAATCTTATCAATGGTTTGATGTTCCATGCAGTCAGGGTTAAACTTCGTCAGTGTCAATTGCTTTGTGACCTCGAATGTTTCCAATAATGGTAGAAAGTATGGCTAAAGGAGGTCCACATTGAACACTGGGTGCAAGCCAAGGAAGGGTGGAATATTTATCTCAAAAGAGTTTTCACCCACATTCTTGGTGATGGTGTAAGGTCCATACCAAAGTGGACAAAGCTTTCGATGGGGTCCTGTAAGGTGTTCTTTCTACAAATGCAATCATACCTTGTCTCCCACCTAAAACTTGTGTAGCACCTGGTGTTGATCATGGCGTTGTTTGTACTTAGCATTGGATTTATGTAAAATATCATGGAACTGTTGTTGGATGTGTTGAATCCATTCAATAAACTTGGTGGCTTTGTCGACCTCAGATTGAGCATGGGATGATTATACCTGTGTGGATGAAAGGGGTAACACGACGTCAATGGGACCCAATAGTTGAAATCCCAACCCCGCTTGAAAGGGACTGTGGTACGTCGAGCTATGACGGGCTCTCTTGTATTTGTGTTGAACATAGGGGAGACTCTCATCCCATTTCCATGAATTATTGGAGTTGTACATGCGTAAGATACACACGCTAATTCTATTGACGACCTATGTCTGACCCTCGGTTTGAGGGTGGAAGGTGGTGGATTTGGTGAGCTTGGTGTCCAATAGTGAATAGAGTCTGGAACATAATGTTCTTAGGAACTTTTTTTCTCAATCGGATATGATGGTATGTGGTATCCCAAAGTGTACCCACACCCGTTCGAAGAAGAGCTTGGTAGTGGCCTCCACTATGATATTCTTCTTGTAGGCTATTAGAATGGCCATCTTAGAAAATCAATCAACCACCAAATAACACAGTCATTTCCATTCTTGGTTAAAGGAAGTATTGACATGTAGCCCATCGATATGGATTCCCATGGCCTGTTGGGAGTAGGCATAGGGGTGTATAGTCTTTTCTTCTTAGTGGTTGGTCTTGAAATGGCACAGGAAGTGTAGGACTTGATATACTTGTTGATGTCCTGTCGAAGTTTCAACCAATAGAAATTCATCTGTAGTGCTTCCACGATCATTTCCATTGAAAAATGTCCTACCATCTTATTGTAGTGAGCTTCCCAAATAGTCTTCGCAGGATCGCTTGAAGGAACACAAAGGTGGCCCAAATGGCATAATAGTTCGTCCTGAAGATGAAATTCAATGACAGTCACGCCTATGCCCAACATCTGGTAAGTGGTAATGAAGTCTGGATTGCTCTTGTATAGTTGGGGCTACTCATATGCCTCATGGCCACGCGAGTGGAGCACCATGGCTAAGGATGCAACAGGAAGTCGATTGAGGCAGTTAATGAAATGATTGGTGCTCTTTGTCTTATATTTTATGTTGATATGCAATGGTTGAAAGTATGAGGACCACTTATGATGGAAATCATTCTACAATTTTCCTTGTGTCTGCATAAACTGCAGAGACTTGTGATCAGTTTGGATGACTATCTCCTTCCCGAGAATGTAGTGCTTCCATTTTCGGTAGGATTGTACAATGGAATACATTTCTTTGTCATATTTGGGGTACTTACAGATGACATATGATAGTGTCTCACTATGATATGCCACTCGATGACCATGTTGAGTGAGAATTGTGCCCATGACATAGTCTGAGGCATTGGTCTCAATATCAAAAGGTTGTTGTAGATCAGGTAAGGAGAATACTGGAGCTGATCACAAGCAATGTTTCATATCATCGAAAGTTTTTTGTTGTGACTTCCCCCACACGAACTTTTCCAGAATTTAGGTTAATCTTACTAAAAAAAAAATCCCCCTTGAGTTGGTCAATAAGGTCGTCAATTTGGGGAATTGATACCGGTTCCTGACTTTCATTTTGTTTAGATCTTTGTAATCAATGCAGAGTCCCCAAGTCTCATATTTCTTCTACACAAGTACAATTGGGATCCCGTGGGGTGAGGAGATGGGTCATATGTTCCCCTTTTGAAGTAGCTCTTGGATATGTCACTTTATTTCCTAGTTTTCCATCAGAGAGTGATGATATACTGGCCCATTGGGTAGAGGTGCATCAGGGGTTAAATCAATTGAATGCTTGACCTGATAGTGCAGCGGTACCCTAGTGGGTGAGGAGAACATGTATTTTTATTCTTCCACGATCTTGTCCACCTTTTTTTGTTGCATGGAGAGGCCTTGTGTAGAGGCCATGTATGTGGGTGTGACCTTCTATTCACTTTGAGAGAAAATCATGAAGAAGAAAAAATTCTCGGTCTGTGAAATGACCTTCCGACATTCCTTAGCAGAGATCAAAGAAATGGTGATAGTGAAGCTACCTGTGGTATCCTGTACAATTGTATACCCAAAGTAATAATAACACTGTGATGTCTAGAATCATATACAACATGTCATTTCCACAAGTATGGTTGGCCTAAAAGAACATCACAAACTTCAAGGGGGGAAATATCACACAATACCTCATCCTTGAAGGGCTTGATGTCATAGGGCAAACGACACTATTGACTGACGTGAAGATCTCTTCCTTGATAAAGCCACCTCATGGTGTATTTTTACAGGTGTGGTATTGATAACAGGCTCAACCATTTAATGAACTCTGCTATGATCAGGTTCTTTTAACTCCCTCTAACAACAATGAAATGCAATGGAGCACCCTTCACCCAAACATGCGAGTGAAAAAAGGTGTTCACCTTCCTTCGGTTCTTTTGGTTCACTTGGTTGGACCTTAGTTGTAGTGACAATGGCAGAGGGTTCTACATCAATGATCCACTTCTCCTTGTCGGGATCTGATTCAGAGTCAAAACATGCCTCTAACTCTAAGTCTTTCATCTCGACCACCAACGAATAATTCGAGTGATATTCATCGGTGTTATTCCAGAGGATTTTACAAAATTCACACCACTTCGCATTGTCTTTCTTTGTCTTCTCATTACCATTATTTTTTTGCATCTTGGACCAGTTATCCTGAGGGGGTCCATCCTTTATTTGTCCTTTGTTTTGTGGGTTGGGGATGCCTTTTCCCTTCTTTTGCTGTGAGGAATTTGCAGATCCAAACTCCCACTTATTTTGTTTAAATTTCTATTCGATTTTGACAATCACGATACTTGATCACCAGATGTTGTTCAGAGTATTTAATACCCAGCTTGGTGCCCAAGGTATGGAAGATATTTTTGAACTTGGGTACTATTTGGTCCCTTTCCTATCGAAGTGTGGTCCATCTCATATATTGGTCATCATAGCTTCCAACAGGGTAGTATTGTTCCTTAATAACATCCCTGAAAGAATCCCAAGTGGGTGTGACCGCAAATATTGCAGATTCCTCAGTGGCCTTTTTCTCACATTATGTCTCCCACCAATATTCGACATGGGAGACAACCTTAAGGAGCGCAAAGGTAATATTATCTCTATCGGAAAAATTATGGACTGAAAAATAACCTTCTAGTAGATTAAAAAATTTATCTATAGAATCTGCATCTATCTGGCCTTGAAATAAGGGGTTATCAAAATTGACTTGTAACTTGAAGGGGGTGGTTCCTCCAAAGTGGTTTCTTGATTAATATGTGTCCCTCATTGGAAGGCATCAAAGGATATGTGCAAAGTTATCCATCATCTCATTCCTTTGTCGTGTGAGGGATTAATCGAGCAACACTTTAAAAGGATCTCCTACTCCAACGTCTCTCTTTTCTTTCGCTATGGGAGGTCATTGTGATCGTTAGGGATAGTATTGCAAGGGATCAACTACTTCGAGTCCCAACTCCTTGTACCTTGACCTCGTTGGGGACATGCATGGAGAAACAAATAAAGAGATTACTTCTTTGATACCACTGATCTATATTTATAAAAGGAACAAATTGAAATACAGATGTATAGAAAAGAAACACAAAGAGATATAGTAAAAATTGACTTCTATTGATAAAGAGAACATGCTGAAACTATAAAATTGTAGACTAAAACAAATTTTCTTGAATGGTGGAAGCTTATCTCTAAGAAGAGATGTGGCAGGTATGCTCATTCACAAGAAGATGAGTATAATGAGGCTCCAAAGGCCTTTTTAACATAAAACATAAATGATAAAACCCTAAAAATCCAAAAACCTAACCCCGAGAGATGAAACACCAAAAGGTTTGTGAGCCCCGATGGGGGTAGTTGATACAACTTCACGAGGGTGTAACTCTTGTGTACAATCTTCGTTTGGGGTTCTTGATACACTGTTGGAAAGGTATAACCGAGGAGAAGATAATTTTTTTGGCCTAGCATCTGCCTCAAGTTAAATGCTAGGAACTGCCTAACCCAAAAAATGTCGTTTAGGGCCTCAAAATGGCCCCAAATGTTTGGGACCTGAAAAACTTAAAAAAAATTTCCAAAATGAAAACTATTCTTTGAGCTAGTGGAATAGGTGGGTGGCCACCAATATCCACATGGAAACATAGGTTTTATTTCATATAATTGAAGCTTAAACATAAGTGTTACAGGAAAACAATGAGGTGTTACCAAAATGCATTGCTATAGGATTTATTAAATCCTCTCTCTTGACTTCTTCCAACTCAAGTGATATAGAAATTGAATTCTCTTCTTACTGTGGCTTATTATTTATTGTCAACACTTAGGATTAAATGGGAAATCCTATATTTCCTTGGTATAGCCTTCTATCAGAACATCAAATTCTCAATTTCTTTGTCACTTAACAAAGATAAAAATTCGTATACCAATGTTAATGATGTCGAATTTCTTCCATAGTTGTGGCAAGGAATTAAATGCTTGAATTCACCCCTGAATTTTGCCTTGCATGATTCTCCTCTTGCATGTTGCTTTTCCTCTTGCATGCTACTTTTCCTGCCAGTTGTTCTCTTTCCAAAATTAGGTTTGTGCTCAAAATATCCTTCCTTCTCAAAATAGGCATGCGCCCAACAGGCCCCCAACATTGACATGTGGGTCATCCTGAGCCATTCAGGTGGTGAGTGCTCCCTGAACTACCCTGTCCAAACTGTGGAAATGTTTTGCTAGTTCGTTTCCTTTTTGTCTCATCTGCGCAACTTTTCATGTTAGCTTCTCTATTGTCTGTGTTGTTATTTCCTCCTGCATTAATATTGCACTCTCATTTTGTGAGTGTTCTCTACTTGTCTTCTCTTCCTCCAACTACACAATCATCTTTGCTTCTTGTACTTGGAGGGGCTCCAATTCAATTTGTCTTTCTTGCTTGTGTGTTTGCGCGGTTTTCAACTCTATCTGTAGAGTCTTCATTTCTTCAGTTCCCTTCAAGTGTTCTGTGTCATTGCTTGAGCTCTTGTATGGAAGTGGTGATTCTCTCTTCTTCCTAATCCCATTGTTGGACCTTTTCGTCTTCTTCTAGGATAGTCCATATCTGCGTTGTTTTGTCGAACAACTCGTCTACTTTCCTGGATTCTTTTTCCATATCAGCGATATGGAGTGAAGATTATTGTTCTCTCTGTTCTCGAACCTCGGGAGGAGTCGTAGGGTTGATCCTTTATTTGAGATCCTCAATTTCTTGCTTGTATCGGTCAATTGTTTGTGAGAGCAGGTTTATCTTCTTTGATGCACTCCTCTGAGGTGCTTGCGCTTTGTCTAGGATGTGATCATGTATCATTTTTAAGACTTGTTCTAATTTATTTGCACATTATTTATCTGAGGTCAGTTGTTCACATGTGATTTCTAGCATTTCAACAACTCCTTTGTATAGTTTCTTGGTGGGTATTTGTGCCATGAAAACTTCCAATTGTTCCATGTCCCCTAGGGGTTTCTTCATAGTCTCCTGATCCAATCTGATCATTTTGCGCGTGGCCGCAAATCTTTCCTTGCCTTGGACTACCAACTGCACTGCCTCCTCTCTTTCTTTTTGCACAGGTGGCCACTGTGTCTTTTCTTGTTGCTGCGCTGTGGCTCGTGGTCTTTCTTGGATCCATAGTTGTTGTATATTCCCATGGAACTATATGATCTTGGCCATGATCTCTCCCTGTTGCGCCTTTGTAATTTGTACCACTTCTTCCCCCCTATCTTGGACCTTGTTAGTGACTAGCTCCACGTCATCCTCTGTTAGGGTGATGACTAGGTATTATGTGTCATACTTTCTTTTCTTGCGCACCTCTTTTTCCTACGCAGGATTTCGTGTTGTATGTTGTGCCCTAGTTTTCTTACCCTGTTTCCTTTCTTCTCCAACCCATGAAGTATACTTCTTTTCAATGTGTGGTTGGATGCCTGTCTTCCTTGGTCATTTCGGTATTGCGCTGCTCCCGATTGGTTGATTATGCGTTGTAGTCATTCTAGTTTTTTCGACTGAGTTGTTTGTTCTCGCTGAAGAGCCTACTTCATCCTTTTCCTTAGGCTTGGAGAATTTCATTATGACTGTCCTCATGGATGGTTTTGTTACTGGCAGCTAACACTACGTAATTCAGTCTTTAATTATCCATTCCCCTTCCTCTTTGGTGACGCAGTACTACATTTCTAGCCATGCCTTCTTTGGATCCCTTACAACCTGGATCCACATGTGGTTCCTGGATGCCCTGAACTTGGCTATCCCCTATGTCTCCTAGAATACCTCCATAGGTATGCGCCACACATTAGCTATGCGTTTTTGTATGTCTTCCAACAACATTACAAAAAATGACTTATTTTCTTGTTGCATCTTGTTATCCTTGGCCTGTCAGAGGGACTCATATCTGGTTGCATAACATTTCCCCATCCTATCCAAGAATGTTGAGAATTTTTCCTCTTGCCATCCTGCCAATGCTATCATAATGATCATCCAGGAGTAATGGAACTCAATTCCATTATCTCGCGCCTCTCTATAGTCTATCAAAAACAGGTTCAACAGGTATGGCACCCAACTGAACATTACTCCTTTTGTGCACTGCGTGGCTACTGCAATAACAGCTGCTGGCACTTCTTATTTTTGGAATTTCCTCAATAGTGCAAGCCATGAGCTTGTTGGAGAACCTTTTCACATTATCATTGATATCTTTGAGTATGATGCCTCTATTGCCCTGACTGGTGCCAAAATACACTTTGACCATCTCTGTTATCTCCTTCTCGCATGCCTTGTTATCCAGGTATTCCTATGGTTGGGCACTGACTGTCGGTAGTCCTGTGATCTTGGAAATTAGTGCCACATCTATTTGTACTCACCTATCCATCCAAATGATGCCTCCATGTATGCGGGCAACTATTTTTTTGATGTAGAGCCCAACCTTCTCACCATGCCTGAAATGCGGTATATCCAATAGGTTCATAATACTAAAGTTATACAACCCCTTTATCCACTGCGCGGGCTCCATTATTGGTTTACTAAGGGGTCCAATTTCCCCTATGTTCAATAAATATTACTCTTCAGCTAAATCCTGAAATTTGGTCACCTCGTGCATGTTGTGGTTGGAGTATCTGAGTTTGGGTACCTTTCCCAGTATATCGTCCACAGTAATTACTGCGTCTGGGAGATATGGGAGTGTAATATCCATGGCATCTTGCGCCTTTCTTTTCTGTCCCACAACAAATATCCCTACCTCTACTACGCCTGCGTCCTCTTCTTCCCTTTTGGACTCCGTTTAGTCGGTGATATCCTCGACCAACACTTCCTCGCATTCGTGGGACTGTCGTGGTCCCATTGTTTCTTCGGGCTTCTTAGGCGTTTCAGGTTTAGGGTTCAAAATACCATTTTGAGCCCCATAGCTCTTCCCTATTTCCCCTTGTTGTGTTGTTGATGTTTCCTCTTCAACCCGTGTTTGGATGATTGACTCTGTGTCTGAGGTGGTGACATCTTCGATCTTGACCACATTTTCAGGTTGTCTCATTATTTCCTTGCGCCTGACCCTGTCGAGTAACCCGTACATACTAGCCTGGAGCGTCAAACTTTAGTGGGTTCATCTTCTCTCTAAGTCCCACACCCGCTTGCTTCTTGGTAAAATTTTATCTAGGGCATGCTCTTTGTATTTCTCTTTGTGCTAAAAAATCGCTAAGTGTTGAATAAATGCGTGCTTTCTGCCTTTTATAGACCCGATCATGTCGGTTTTTCACTTTTTGCATGTATTTGCGTCAAGTATAATTTTTCCTGTGCGTTGTCTTTTAATGTTTCTCACGGTAATTATTATGCGCAACTTTTTTTGCACTTTCTTATGGTTCAATAAACTTCTTCGTCTTTTTATGTTTTTATTCTGTTTTCTATTTTTGTATTTCTTTTGTATTATTTTTCTCCTTTTTATTTCTTTTTATTATTTTTCTGTCCTAATCTCTGCTATAGTACACTATATACATGTCTTTCTCACTTCGCTGTGAATTTTAAGGGTTAGTAGGTCGAATGTACTTGTACAGTTTCAGTCGAATACCATTGATCATTCCTTTCAGTTATGTTCCTCCCAAGTCCTTTAGTTGTAGATATCCCTCATTCGTGATAGTATTTACTTCATATGGCCCTATCCAATGCATTCTAAACTTATCAGGATGTTGAAAAAATTTATTGTCATAGAGAAGGACTAGGTCTCCCTCCTTAAAATTCTTCTTCTTAATATGTTTGTCATGCCAGGGTTTTTCTCTTGCTTTCTGTACTTCCTGGTGAAATCCCCCTAGAATATTGTCCTCTTCCATTTTCATTAGTTGACTTAACCATTCCTTTACTGCACCTCTTTCTTTCATGTTGTAATTTCTACTACGCGCAGACTAGGTACTCGAAAAACTTATGGCACTATTGCTTCCTGCCCATAAACCAATCTGAATGGTGTCTGTCATGTCAACTTCTTAGATGTGGTATTGTATTCCCATAGTACTGCTAGTATCTTCAACTCCCAATCATCCATGTTAACATTGCATATTTTAGTCAAAGCATTTTCCAATATCTTATTGAAATATTCTACTGTTCCATTTTCCTGAGGGTGGTATGGTGTACTCTTCTGGTGATAGACTTCAAATTCCTCAGTCATAGCCCTAATGGTATTATTGATAAAATGAGTACCATGGTCACTCATCCGAATCCTAGGACATCCAAATCTGGTGATCACTTGCTCAAACAAGAAGTGTGTTGTTGTCTCTACGCTACAATATTTGACTGGAGCTACTTAGGCCCAACTTGTTAAGTATTATGTCGCAGTAATGATATATCTAGCTCCTGATCTTTTTGTTGGTGGATTGATTGGTCCCACAAAGTTTATTTCCCATTTTTCAAATACCTTCAAAGTTACTTGTGGTATTAAATACATCTCATCCCTTCTGTTGGGTTTGCCAACCCTCTAACAGACATCAAATTTCTTGAAATATTCCTTGGCATCTTTATGGACTGTTGGCCACCATAATCCCGTGTGAAATACCTTCTATGTGGTGTATTTTCCTACATAGTGTCCTCTAGCTATACCTTCATGATATTTTGCCAAAATTATGGTCCTTTCATGTTCTAATACACACCTTCTCAAAATTCTATATGCACCCATCTTGTATAAATGTCCTGCAATGAGTTGATAGTCTGTAGCTCTAACTGCCATATTTTTCTTCTACCTAGTTCTAAACTCTTGTGGTGCAATATTTGTACTTAAGTATTCAATAATATCGTTGAAGTATTCATCATCTACCTGCACTGAAAATAGATGTGCATCAGGGAAGTTGTCTTCCAAGTCAGTAGGTTCTTCTCCATTAGTTACCATTGACATGTGATCAAGTTCTTCATTCATCATCCCTAGTTTGACTATCAATTTGAAATAAAATTCTTGGAATAACAATATCCATATACAAATCCTCCCCCCCAAGACTGGTTTGTTGACTAGATATTCGAGGGAAGAATTGTCTGTGAACATTTTAAAGTGTTTACCGAGTAAATAGTGTCTGAATTTTTGAAGTGAATATACCATGGATAGGCCTTCTCTTTCTATGGTGTTGTAGTTCGACTCTGATTCTGAAAATTTTCTGCTTACAAAGACTATAGGATGGTCTAAATCCCATGTTCTTGGCTATGCCAGAATTGCTCCAAGTGCTATGGTCGATGCATCTACATGCACATGGAATGTCATTTCCCAATCTGGGAATACTAGGATAGGTTTTGTGACCGTATTTTCTTTTAAGGTGTCCAATCCTTGTTGACAGTCCTCATTCCACTAAAATATGGTGTCCTTATTTAACATCTTTTCCATAGGTGCAATAATTTGTGCATACCCCTTTATAAACTTCTTGTAATAGCTTGTATGTCCCCGTGTTTCTCTTAATTGGTGTACTGATTTTGGTGGCAGTAAATTTACAATGACTACAATCTTAGAAGGATCTACTAATAAGCCTTATTTGCACACTATATGTCCCAACAATATTCCAAAGGGTTTCCCAAAAATGCATTTCTTGATGTTCAATGAGATCTTAAATTGCATGCATCTTTCCCACATGAGTCTTAACACTTCTACATGGTATTTTAATAGACTATATACAGTCTAGTCATCCATATATACTTCTAGAAATTTATGTATGAACTCCTTAAAAGAAGCTATGACATTCTTCATCCCAAATGGCATGATTATATATTGGTAGGATCCCCATTCTGTAGAAAAATTATTCTTATACCTGTCCTCTGGAGATATTTTGATCTGATGGTAACCCGGGAATCCATCTGTAAATGAATATGCTTCCTAGCCTCCCACATTCTCTAATACTTCATCTATAAAAGGGGTAGGGAAAGGGTCATGTAAGAAAGCATCATTAAGTTTCCTCAGATCCACACAAATCCTTATCCCCCTTGTTTCTTTTCTTGGACTACCATAGGACTTATCCAGTCAGATTCCTCTACTGGTTTTATGATACCAAATTCCAACATTCTATCAATTTCTCCTTTCACTTTCTGCTTATACACTAGATTCATCCTGTAGGGTATCTTCTTGATATGTTGATCCAGGTGGATATCGGTGGCCACCCACCTTTTCCAAATGGCTCAAAACAGTTTTCTGGCCATTTTGGCAATTTACTATTTTTAGTAGGTTTTAACTTCCGGGGCCATTTTGAGGGTCCAAATGAAGGTTTTTCGAGGTCGAGGTTCTCAATGATAGCCAAAGGAATTGATGAGCCCCCAAAATGAATCTCCTCGACAATACCTTTCCAACGATCTATCACACGCCTAAAATGGAGATCGTA
Organism: Picea sitchensis; assembly: GCA_010110895.2. NCBI lineage: Eukaryota > Viridiplantae > Streptophyta > Pinopsida > Pinales > Pinaceae > Picea > Picea sitchensis. The sequence goes on from SNQJ01S0011362.1 coordinate 66,091, forward strand.
TGCAAAAGTTACGACCCCGGGAATTTGATGTACTCACTTACCCAAACGAGGCTCACATGACTTTTGGCGCTTCATCTCCTAGGGTTAGGTTTTTGGATGTCTAGGACTTTTGGCATTCCCATTTATTGTAAAAGGGCCTTTAGAGCCTCATTGTAATCATCTTCTTGCGAATGCGAGTAGCCCTCACATCTCTTCTCAGAGATAAGCTGCCACCATTCTAGCGAGTCTTTCACTCTGTATTTTTATAGTCTCTGTACATTTCTCTGATTAATAGAAATCGTGTATTACTGTATAGTTGTGTTTATGGTTGCATCTCTGATACATTTCTATTATATTATTGAATATCTACAATATCTTTGTGCATTTCTTTATTATATCTCCGCTCTCATTTCGTGCCGAAAATAATCCGGATCCGTGGTATCAGAGCAGGCTGCTCTTGATCATTTTTCAGTGCATGTCCCAGACGAGGTCCGAGTATAGAAAGTTGGGTCTCGAGCTTGTCTCTCTTGAATAAAATCGCTCTCGCACACCCAAGAAACCCTCAATGGCGGAAGAAAAGAAAAACGACGGAGCAGATGATCCTACCAGTCTGTTGCTTGAGCAAGCTCTCACGCGAAAGAGGGACGAAATGATGGAGAATTTTTCCCACATCCTTCAACGCCTGCCAATAGCATCAGGCACATCTTCATCAAGCGACCACTTTGGAGGCACCTCACCTTTCAAGGTACAGGTTAATTTTGATATTCCCATATTTGANTAGTACCCACTTGATGCTTTAGAAAAAACATACTTACCATTATATTTATGTTCTCACTAGTCCCTTTCCACACTAAAAATCTAGGTTTTTATCTCTTGGAATGATCCATATTTATAAATGGAATGAAATGAAAAATAGATGTAAAGCAAAGAAACACACAGAGCTACAGTAAAATTTGACTTCTATTAATAAAGAGAACATGTTAAGGCTGTAAAAATGCAGACTTAAACAAAATTGCTCTAATGGTGGCAACTTAGCTCCAAGAAGAGATGTGACAGCTACGCTCATTCACAAGAAGATGAGTAGAATGAGGCTCAAAAGGCATTTTTAACATAAAAATTAAATGAGAAAACCCTAAACATCCAAAACCCTAACCTAGAGAGATGAAACACCAAAAGGTTTGTGGGCATGTATGGGGGTAGTTGATACATCAACTTCCCAAGGACGTAACTTTTGCATATGATATGTGTTTGGGGTGCTCGATACACTGTTGCAAAGGTATATACAAGGAGTACATATTCCATTAGGAATAAAATCTTCCTTTGGCTACAAGCTAGGCATTTTAGAGCCCAAAAAAACATTGTTTGGGGCCTCAAAATGTCCCCGAAAGTTTGGGACCTGAAAAACTGTAAAAAAATGCCAAAATGGAAATTTTTCTTTGAGCTAGTGGAATAGGCACGGGTGACCACCGATATCCACATGGATAATTCCTCCTCTATTAGGAAGAAATGGTCTCCATTGCATTGATATCCTCCATCATATGCGGAAACTTCTGTTGAACTTGGCCCCGGGTGAGCCACTTGCCTTGGTGCAGGAGTTTCCCTGCTTTGACAACCCAATAAAGTTGGATCTTCTGTTGGAAAGTTCCCTTAATATGAGTGTCCCTAATCTGATCAACGGTTTCATGTTCCATGCAGTCAGGGTTAAACTCTATTAGTGTCAATTGCTTTGTGATCTCGGATGTTTCCAATAATGGTGGAAAGTATGGCTAAAGGAGGTCCACATTGAACACTGGGTGCAAGCCAAGGAAGGGGGTGTTGGCGTAAGAAGTAACTCCTAGATTGCAATAGGAGTAAGCCTGATGCCCATAAGTTTATGTCACTATTTGTTGATAAAGGGTGATGAATGGAAGTAAACTCATAACAATATTGTTCTAACTCAGAAACTAGGCCAGGCATGCACAAGCAGATGAGGTCTTGGTTTAACTTCAGACAATAAGTTGTAATAAGGGTGAGTAGGAGGAAGAATTTTGTGAGGAAATGCAAAGGCCTGCTATAGGCATCAAGCTTCTAACAACCTGTAAAAGAAAAAATTGAACACAAGAACCTCTTATATCCAAGAGCAGAAACACCAAAAGAACATAACAACGTTATAATAAATCCTTTATCATAGAAAAATCACAACAATTCATATGAATCATTCAATCATGAACCCTTTTAGTATGATATCGAAACTAGATGAGAAAGAGAGTTGTCTTAAATTAAACAAGAAAATTTCATATGCAGATACCAAGCCAGGAAAACCAGTGCTTCATTAAAACATTACAATCGAGAGATTTTCTCTACTATCCATCCCTACAAAAATACAAAAACTGAGTATATATACTCAGAGCAATTCACCCCCTTGGTAGCAGGAGGGTAGCTGAGACATCAAAGTCCAACTTAGTGTGTGCAGGCTCCTCTGATCAGTCGAGGACATCAGATCGACATGGATATTTTAGGAAAACCTGCACATAGGACGATCTTGGGCAGACTGCCTGCCAGAACCTTCATGCCTTACATTCACGGCTTGAGATGAGGTTTCAACTACCTGCTCAATCTTCATTAATTGCCTTCCTCCATGGTGGGTGGCTGAGACTTCAAGCACAAGGGATGACCACGCGCTTGCTTCCTAGGGCTCAGAGGCTAGCCTCCTTTTTATTTCATCTCTGCCCTCAATGTAACCCATGGCCATGACCTGGAGCCTCGCTCCAGAGGCGCTTCGACATTTCTCTTTTCAGGATATTCCACCATTCTAGCGTCCAGGATCCTTGGTGGCTAAAGCTACGAAATGACCCTCCATATCGGCGGTTGGATCTGGCTTCAAAATCAACGAACACGATCCATTTTCCCTTGAACACATTGGCTCTGTGCCCCTCATCTGCTTTCTCCCCACTCCATACGACCCTGTGCTATGACCGTGGGATCGCACCCAAAGGCGCCTTCGCATCTCGCGCATCGTGGGTGGGAGGGAGTCGACCCTTGTATTTCAAAGTCACGATAGGCGAGATAGCGACCAAACTCAATCGTGTGCCACACGTCCCTTGGTTGGATGGTTGAGATCCTCTCTTGATCAACGGTTGCGATCACTCATCGCTCAATGAGCATTTAAACTCAACCGGCCCCCACTTTAGCCCTGCTACCTTTTGACCGGGTACCAGGACCGTGGGCTTGCACCCAAAGGCACCTTCGCATCTTGTGATTTCGGTGATGGAAGGGAGTCAGCCCCTGTCTCTCAAAGTCATGATAGGCGAAATAACGACCAGACTCAATCGTGCGCCACACATCCTTCAAGACTAACGGTCCCGATCCTTTTGGGGATTCTCCTTCTCCTCTGAGTTCTCGCTCCTCTCCCTCCAACCACATTTCCATACAACCTTGTGCTATGACCGTGGGCTCACACCCAAAGTCTCCTTTGCATCTCACGTATCATGGATGGAGGGGAGTCGACCCTTGTATTTCAAAGTTGCGATAACCGAGATGGCGACCAGACTTAATCAGGCGCCACGTGTCCCGACTGGATCGGACGACCACGATCATTTCATGAATTTGTCCCTAAGGGATGATCCCATGCGCTAAACCTCATGCAAATCCGTGGCTCTGGATTACCCGATGACCATTGATATGCTCCATCGATGGATCCTCGTCGTTGAAAACAAATTATGCCCACTCGCTTGATTTTAAGCCTGAAATGGACTTATTCTGTGTGCTGCGCTTGACGCTCACGAATGTGACCTTTGAATAAAACGCATTTGATGGGTTTTTAAAACCCATCTCTTCTCTTTTTACACCAAGGGCCCGAAATCGGAGAAAAAAACCCCCCTTGAAAGAATTGGTGCTAACAAGGGGGAATATTTATTTCAAAACAGTTGTCACCCACATTCTTGGTGATGGTGTAAGGTCCATACCAAAGTGGACAAAGCTTCTGATGGGGTCCTGTAAGGTGCTCTTTCTACAAATACAACAATACCTTGTCTCCCACCTAAAACTTGTGCAACACCCGGTGTTGATCATGACATTGTTTGTACTTAGCATTGGATTTATGTAAAATATCATGGACCTATTGTTGGATGTGTTGAATCCATTCAATAAACTTGGTGGCTTTGTCGACCTCAGATTGAGCATGGGATGATTATACCTGTGTGGATGAAAGGGGTAGCGCGATGTCAATGGGACCCAATGGTTGAAATTTCAACCCCGCCTGAAAGGGACTATGGTACGTCAAGCTATGAAGGGCTCTCTTGTAGTTGTGTTGAACATAGGGGAGACTCTCATCCCATTTCCATGAATTATTGGAGTTGTACATGCGTAAGATACACAAACTAATTCTATTGACGACCTATGTCTGACCCTCAGTTTGGGGGTGAAAGGTGGTGGATTTGGTGAGCTTGGTGTCCAACAATGAATAGAGTCTCGACCAGAATGTTCTTAGGAATTTTTTTTCTCAATTGAATATGATGGTATGTGGTATCCCGAAGTGTACCCACACCCATTCAAAGAAGAGCTTGGTAGTGGCCTCCACTATGATATTCTTCTTGCATGCTATTAGAATGGCCATCTTAGAAAATCGATCAACCAACAAAAAACACAGTCATTTCCCTTCTTGGTTGAAGGAAGTATTGACATGTAGCCCATCGATATGGATTCCCATGCCCTGTTGGGAATAGGCATAGGGGTGTATAGTATTTTCTTCTTAGTGGTTGGTCTGGAAATGGCACAGGAAGTGTAGGACTTGATATACTTGTTGATGTCCTGTTGAAGTTTCAACCAATAGAAATTCATCTGTAGTGCTTCCATGATCGTTTCCATTGAAAAATGTCCTACCATCCTACTGTAGTGACCTTCCCAAATAGTCTTCACATGATCACTTGAAGGAACACAAAGGTGGCCCAAATGGCATAATAATTCATCCTGAAGATGAAATTCAGTGACATTCATGCCTATGCCCAACATCTGGTAAGTGGCAACGAAGTCAGGATTGCTCTTGTATAGTTGGGGCTACTCAGATGCCTCATGGCCACGGGAGTGGAGCACCATGGCTAAGGATGCAACAGGAAGTTGATTGAGGCAGTCAATGAAATGATTGGTGCTCTTTGTCTTATATTTTATGTTGAGATGCAATGGCTGCAAGTATGAGGACCACTTATGATGGAAATCATTCTACAATTTTCCTTGTGTCTGCATAAACTGCAGAGACTTGTGATCAGTCTGGATGACTATCTCCTTCCCGAGAATGTAGTGCTTCCATTTTCGGCAGGATTGTACAATGGAATACATTTCTTTGTCATATTTTGGGTACTTATAGATGACATATGATAGTGTCTCACTATGATATGCCACTCGATGACCATGTTGAGTGAGAATTGTGCCCACGACATAGTCTGAGGCATTGGTCTCAATATCAAAAGGTTGTTGTAGATTAGGTAAGGAGAATATTGGAGCTAATGACAAGCGATGTTTCATATCATCGAAAGTTTTTTGTTGTGACTTCCCCCACACGAACTTTTCCAGAATTTAGATCAATCTTACTAAAAAAAAATCTCCCTTGAGTTGGTCAATAAGGTCATCAATTTGGGGAATTGATACCGGTTCCTGACTTTCATTTTTTTTAGAGTTTTGTAATCAATGAAGAGTCTCCAAGTCTCATATTTCTTCTACACAAGTACAATTGGGATCCCGTGGGGTGAGGAGATGGGTCATATGTTCCCCTTTTGAAGTAGCTCTTGGATATGTCACTTTATTTCCTAGTTTTCCATCAGAGAGTGATGATATACTGGCCCATTGGGTAGAGGTGCATCAGGGGTTAAATCGATTGAATGCTTAACCTGATAGTGTAGTGGTACCCTAGTGGGTGCGGAGAACATGTCTTTTTATTCTTCCATGATCTTGTCCACCTTTTTTTGTTGCATGGAGAGGCCTTGTGTAGAGGCCATGTATGTGCTTGCGACCTTCTATTCACTTTGAGAGAAAATCATGAAGAAGAAAAAATTCTCGGTCTGTGAAATGACCTTCCGACATTCCTTAGCAGAGATCAAAGAAATGGTGATAGTGAAGCTACCTCTGGTATCTTGTACAATTGTATACCCAAAGTAATAATAACACTGTGAGGTCTAGAATCATATACAACATGTCATTTCCACAAGTATGGTTGGCATGAAAGAACATCACAAACTTCAAGGGGGGAAATATCACACAATACATCATCCTTGAAGGGCTTGATGTCATAGGGCAGACGACACTATTGGCTGATGTGAAGATCTCTTCCTTGATGAAGCCACCTGATGGTGTAGTTTTACGGGTGTGGTATTGATAGAAGGATCAATCGTTTAATGACCTCTGCTATGATCAGGTTCTTTTAACTCCCTCTATCAACAATGAAATGTAGTGGAGCACCCTTCACCCACATATGCGAGTGAAAAAGGTGTTCACCTTCCTTCGGTTCTTTTGGTTCACTTGGTTGGACCTTAGTTGTAGTGACAATGGCACAGGGTTCTACATCAATGATCCACTTATCCTTATTGGGATATGATTCAGAGTCAGAACATGCCTCTAACTCTGAGTCTTTCATCTCGACCACCAATGAATACTTCGAGTGATATTCATCGATGTTATTCCAAAGGATTTTACAGAATTCACACCACTTCCCATTGTCTTTCTTTGTCTTCTCATTACCATTATTTTTTTGCATCTTGGACCGGTTATCCTGAGGGGGTCCATCCTTTCTTTGTCCTTTGTTTTGTGGGTTGGGGATGCCTTTTCCCTTCTTCTGCTGTGAGGAATTTGCAGATTCAAACTCCCACTTATTTTGTTTAAATTTCTATTCAATTTTGACAATCACGATACTTGATCACCAGATGTTGTTTGGAGTCTTTGATACCCAGCTTGGTGCCCAAGGTATGGAAGATATTTTTGAACTTGGGTACTATTTGGTCCCTTTCCTATCACAGTGTCGTCCATCTCATATATTGGTCATCATAGCTTCCAACAGGGTAGTATTGTTCCTTAATAACATCCCTGAAAGAATCCCACGTGGGTGTGACCGCAAATATTGCAGATTCCTTAGTGGCCTTTTTCTTACATTACGTCTCCCACCAATATTCGACATGGGAGACAACCTTAAGGAGAGAAAAGGTAATCTTATCTCTATCAGAAAAATTATGGACCGAAAAATAACCTTCTAGCAGATTAAAATTTTTATCTATAGAATCTGCATCTATCTAGCCTTGAAATAAGGGGTTATCAAAATTAACTTGTAACTTGAAGGGGACGGTTCCTCCAAAGTGGTTTCTTGATGAATATGTGTCCCTCATTGGAAGGCATCGAAGGATATGTGCAAAGTTATCCATCATCTCATTCCTTTGTTGTGTGAGGGATTAATCGAACAACACTTTAAAATGATCTCCTACTCCAACGCCTCTCTTTTCTTTCACCATGGGAGGTCATCGTGATTGTCGGGGACAGTCTTGCAAGGGCTCAACTACTTCGAGTCCCAACTCCTTGTACCTTGACCTTGTTGGGGACATGCATAGAGAAACAAATAAAGAGAATACTTCTCTGATACCACTGATCTATATTTATAAAAGGAACAAAATGAAATACATATGTATAGAAAAGAAACACAAACAAATATAGTAAAACTTGACTTCTATTAATAAAGAGAACATGCTGAAACTATAAAATTGCAGACTAAAACAAATTTTCTTGAATGGTGGAAGCTTATCTCTAAGAAGAGATGTGACAGGTATGCTCATTCATAAGAAGATGAGTATAATGAGGCTCCAAAGGCCTTTTTAACATAAAACATAAATGATAAAACCCTAAAAATCCAAAAACCTAACCCCGAGAGATGAAACACCAAAATGTTTGTGGGCCCCGATGGGGGTAGTTGATACAACTTCCTAAGGGTGTAACTCTGTGTACAATATTCGTTTGGGGTTCTTGATACACTGTTGGAAAGGTATAACCAAGGAGAAGATATTTTTTTTGGCCTAGCATCTGCCTCAAGTTAAATCCTAGGAACTGCCTAACCCAAAAAATGTCGTTTAGGGCTTCAAAACGACCCCAAACGTTTGGGACCTGAAAAACTGTAAAAAAATTCAAAAATGAAAATTGTTCTTTGAGCTAGTGGAATAGGTGGGTGGCCACCAATATCCACCTGGATCATGGAAACATAGGTTTTATTTCATATAATTGAAGCTTAAACATAAGTGTTACAGGAAAACAATGAGGTGTCAACAAAATGCATTGCTATGGGATTTAGTAAATCCTCTCTCTTGACTTCTTCCAACTCAAGTGATCTGGAAATTGAATTCTCTTCTTACCGTGGATTATTATTTATTGTCAACACTTAGGATTAAATGGGAAATCCTATATTTCCTTGGTATAGCCTTCTATCAGAACATCAAATTCTTAATTTCTTTGTCACTTAACAAAGATAAAAATCCGTATACCAATGTTAATGATGTCAAATTTCTACCATAGTTGTGGCAAGGAATTAAATGCTTGAATTCACCCCCAAATTTTTCCTTGCATGATTCTCCTCTTGCATGTTTCTTTTCCTCTTGCATGCTACTTTTCCTGCCAGTTGTTCTTTTTCCAAAATTAGGCTTGTGCTCAAAATATCCTTCCTTCTCAAAATAGGCATGCGCCCAACAGGCCCCCAACATTGACATGTGGCTCATCCTGAGCCATTTAGGTGGTGCGTGCTCCCTGAACTTCCCTGTCCAAACTGTGGAAATTTTTTGCTAGTTCGTTTCCTTGTTCTCTCATCTGCACAACTTTTCATGTTAGCGTCTCTATTGTTTGCGTTGTTCTTTCCTCCTGCATTAATATTGCACTCTCGTTTTGTGAGTGTTCTCTACTTGTCTCCTCTTCCTCCAACTATGCAATCATCTGTGCTTCTTGTTCTTGGAGGGGTTCCAATTCAATTTGTATTTCTTGCTTGTGTGTTTGCGTGGTTTTCAACTCTGTCTGCAGAGTCTTCATTTCTTCAGTTCCATTCAAGTGTTCTGTGATGCTCATTGTTATGTGTCGTTGCTTGAGCTCTTGTATGGAAGCGTTGATTCTCTCTTCTTCTTAATCCCATTATTGGAACTTTACGTCTTCTTCTAGGATAGTCCATATCTACGTTGTTTTGTCGAACAACTTGTCTACTTTCCTGGATTATTTTTCCATATCAATGATATGGAGTGAAGATTACTATTCTCTCTATTCTCGAACCTCAGAAGGAGTCCTAGGGTTGAGCCTTTCTTTGAGATCCTCAATTTCTTGCTTGTATCAGTCAATTGTTTGTGAGATAAGGTTTATCTTCTTTGATGCGCTCCTCTGAGGTGCTTGCACTTTGTCTAGGATGTGATCATGAATCGTTTTTTAGACTTGTTCTAATTTATTTGTGCATTCTTTCTCCTCCTCTTTCTCCAAGGTCAGTTGTTCACATGTGATTTGTAGCATTTCAACAACTCCTCTGTATAGTGTCTTGGTGGGTATTTGTTCCATGGAAAATTCTAATTGTTCCATATCCCCTAGGGGTTTCTTCATAGTCTCCTGATCCAATCTGATCATTTTTCGCATGGCCGTAAATGTTTCCTTGCCCTGGACTACCAACTGCACTGCCTCCTCTCCTTCTTTTTGCACAGGTGGCCACTGTGTCTTTTCCTGTTGCTGCATTGTGGCCCGTGGTCTTTCTTGGATCCGTAGTTGTTGTATATTCCCATGGAACTATATGATCTTGGCCATGATCTCTCCCCGTTGCGCCTTTGTAATTTGTACCACTTCTTCCCCCATATCTTGGACCTTGTTAGTGACTAGCTCCGTGTCATCCTCTGTTAGGGTGATGACTAGGTATATATTATGTTTCATACTTCCTTTTCTTGCGCGCCTCTTTTTCCTACACAAGATTTCATGTTATATGTTGTTCCCCAGTTTTCTTACCCAGTTTCCTTTCTTCTCCAACCCATGAAGTATACTTCTTTTCAATGTGTGGTTGGATGCATGTCTTCATTGGTCATTTCGGTATTGCGCTGCTCCCGATTGGTTGATTATGCGTTGTAGTCATTCTAGTTTTGTCGAATGAGTTGTTTGTTCTCGCTGAAGAGCCTACTTTATCCTTTTCCTTAGGCCTGGAGAATTGCATTGTGACTGTCCTCATGGTTGGTTTTGTTACTGGAATCTAACACTATGCAATTTAGTCTTTAATTATCCATTCCACTTCCTCTTTGGTGACACAATACTACATTTCTAACCATGCCTTCTTTGGATCCCTTACGACCTGGATCCACATGTGGTTCCTGGATGCCTTGAACTTGGCTATCCCCTATGTCTCCTAGAATACCTCCATAGGCATGCGACACACATTAGCTATGCATTTTTGTATGTCTTCCAACAAAATTACAAAAAATGACTTATTTTCTTGTTGCATATTGCTATCCTTGGCTTGTCAGAGGGACTCATATCTGGTCGCATAACATTTCCCCATCCTATCCAAGAATGTTGATAATTTTTCCTCCCGCCATCCTGCCAATGCTATCATAATGATCATCCAGGACTAATGGAACTCAATTCCATTGTCCTGCGCCTCTCTATAGTCTATCAAAAACATGTTCAGCAGGTATGGCGCCCAACTGAACATTATTCCTTTTGCGCACTGCATAGCTACTGCAATAACAGCTGATGTCACTTCTTATTTTCTAAATTTCCTCAATAGTTTGTAAGCCATGATCTTGTTGGTGAACCTTTTCACATTATCATTGATATCTTTTAGTATGATGCCTCTATTGCCCTGACTGGTGTCAAAATACACTTTGACCATCTCTGCTATCTCCTTCTTGCGTGCCTTGTTATCCAGGTATTCCTATGGTTGGGCACTAACTGTCGGTAGTCCTGTGATCTTGGAAATTAGTGCCACATATATATGTACTCACCTATCCATCCACAGGATGCCTCCATGTACGCGGGCGACTATTTTTTTGACGTAGAGCCCAACCTTCTTACCATGCCTGAAATGTGGTATATCCAATAGGTTCATAATACCAGAGTTATACAACCCCTTTATCCACTGCGTGGGCTCCATTATTGGTTTACTAAGGGGTCCAATTTCCCCTGTGTTCAATAAATATTACTCTTCAACCAAATCCTGAAATTTGGTCACCTCGTGCATGTCGTGGTTGGAGTATCTGAGTTTGGGTACCTTTCCCAGTATATCGTCCACAGTAATTACTGTGTCTGGGAGATATGGGAGAGTAATATCCATGGCGTCTTGCGCCTTTCTTTTCTGTCCCACAACAAATATCCCTACCTCTACTACGCCTGCGTCCTCTTATTCCCTTTTGGACTCTGTTCAGTATGGGATATCCTCGACCAACACTTCCTCGCATTCGTGGGATTGTCGTGGTCCCATTGTTTCTTCAAGCTTTGCAGGCGTCTCAGGTTTAGGGTTCAAAATACCATTTTGAACCCTGGAGCTTTGCCCTATTTCTCCTTGTTGTGTTGTTGATGTTTCCTCTTCAACCCGTGTTTGGGTAATTGACTTTGTGTCTGAGGTGGTGACATCTTTGAGCTCGACCATATTTTCAGGTTGTCTCATTATTTCCTTGCGCCTGACCCTGCCAAGTAACTTGTACATACTATCCTAGAGCGTCAACCATCAGTGGGGTCATCTTCTCTCTAAGTCGCACACCCGCTTGCTTCTTGGTAAAATTCTATCTAGGGCACGCTCTTTGTATTTCTCTTTGTGCTCAAAAATCGCTAAGTGTTGAATAAATGCATGCTTTCTTCCTTTTATAGATCCGTTCATGTCAGGTTTTCACTTTTTGCGTGTATTTGCGCCAAGTATAATTTTTCCTGTGCGTTGTCTTTTGATGTTTGTCATGGTAATTACTATGCACAACTTTTTTTGCACTTTCTTATGGTTCAATCAACTTCTTCGTCTTTTTATGTTTTTATTTTGTTTTCTATTTTTGTATTATTTTTCTCCTTTTTATTTCTTTTTATCATTTTTTTGTCCTAATCTCTGCTATAGTACACTATATACATGCCTTTCTCATTTTGCTGTGACTTTTAAGGGTTAGTAGGTTGACTGTACTTGTACATTTTCAGTCGAATACCATTGATCATTCCTTTCAGTTATGTTCCTCCCAAGTCATTTAGTTGTAGAGATCCCTCATCTGTGACAATATTTACTTCATATGGCCCTATCCAATGCATTCTAAACTTATCAGGATGTTGAAAAAATTTATTGTCATAGAGAAGGACTAGGTATCCCTCCTTAAAATTCTTCTTCTTAATATGTTTTTCATGCCAGGGTTTTTCTCTTACTTTCTGTACTTCCTGGTGAAATCCCCCCAGAATCTTGTCCTCTTCCATTTTCATTAGTTGACTTAACGATTCCTTTACTGCACCTCTTTCTTTCATGTTAGTAATTGCTACTACGCACAGAATAGGTACTCGAAATCCTTATGGAACTATTGCTTCTTGCCCATAAACCAATCTGAATGGTGTCTGTCATGTCAACTTCTTATATGTGGTCTTGTATTCCCATAGTAATGCTAGTATCTTCAACTCCCAATCATCCATGTTAACATTGCATATTTTAGTCAAAGCATTTTCCAATATCTTATTGAAATATTCTACTGTTCCATTTTCCTAAGGGTGGTATGGTGTACTCTTCTGGTGATAGAATTCAAATTCCTCAGTCATAGACCTAATGGTATTATTGATAAAATGAGGACCATGGTCAGTCATCAGAATCCTGGAACATCCAAATCTGGTGATCACTTGCTCAAACAAGAAGTGTGTTGTTGTCTCTACGCTACAGTCTTTGGCTGGTGCTGCTTATGCTCAACTTGTTAAGTATTCCGTCGCAGTAATGATATATCTAGCTCCTGATCTTTTTGTTGGTGGATTGATTGGTCCCACAAATTTTATTTCCCATTTTTCAAATACCTTCAAATTCACTTGTGGTATTAAATACATCTCATCCCTTCTGTTGGGTTTGCCAACCCTTTGACAGACATCAAATTTCTGGAAATATTCCTTGGCATATTTATGGATTGTTGGCCACCATAATCCCGTGCGAAATACCTTCTGTGCGGTGTATTTTCCTGCATAGTGTCCTCCAACTATACCTTCATGATATTTTTCCAAAATTATGGGCCTTTCATGTTCTAAGACACACCTTCTCAAAATTCTATATGCGCCCATCTTGTATAAATGTCCTGCAATGAGTTGATAATCTGTAGCTCTAACTGCCATATTTTTCTTCTACCTAGTTCTATACTCTTATGGTGCAATATCTGTACTTAAGTATTCAATAATATCGTTGAAGTATTCATCATCTACCTGTACTGAAAATATATGTGCATCAGGGAAGTTGTTTTCCAAGTCAGTAGGTTCTTCTCCATTAGTTACCATTGGCATGTGATCAAGTTCTGCATTCATCATCCCTAGTTTGATTATCAATTTGAAATAAAATTCTTGGAATAAAAATATCCATATACAAATCCTCCCCCCCAAGACTGGCTTGTTGACTAGATATTCGAGGGAAGAATTGTCTGTGAACATTTTAAAGTGTTTACCGAGTAAATAGTGTCTGAATTTATGAAGTGCATATACCATGGCTAGGCCTTCTCTTTCTGTGGTGTTGTAGTTCTACTCTTATTCTGAAAATTTTCTGCTTACAAAGGCTATAGGATGGTCTAATTCCCATGTTCTTGGCTACACCAGAATTGCTCCAAGTGCTATGGTCGATGCATCTACATGCACATGAAATGTCATTTCCCAATTTGGGAATACTAGGATAGGTGTTGTGACCATATTTTATTTTAAGGTGTCCAATCCTTGTTGACAGTTCTCATTCCACTGAAATATGGTGTCCTTTTTTAACATCTTTTCCATAGGTGCAATAATTTGTGCATACCCCTTTATAAACTTCTTGTAATAGCCTGTATGTCCCAGTGTTTCTCTTAATTGGTGTACTGATTTTGGTGGTGGTAAATTTATAATGACTACAATCTTAGAAGGATCTACTAATAAGCCTTATTTGTACACTATATGTCCCAACAATATTCCAAAGGGTTTCCCAAAAATGCATTTCTTGATGTTCAATGAGATCTGAAATTGCATGCATCTTTCCCACATGAGTCTTAACACTTCTACATGGTATTTTAACAGACTATATACAGTCCAGTCATCCATATATACTTCTATAAATTTATGTATGAACTCCTTAAAATAAGTTATGACATTCTTCAGCCCAAGTGGCATGATTATATATTGGTAGGATCCCCATTCTATAGAAAAATTAGTCATATACCTGTCCTCTGGAGATATTTTGATCTGATGGTAACTTGGGAATCCATCTGTAAATGAATATGCTTCCTGACCTCCCACATTCTCTAATACTTCATCTGTAAAATGGGTAGGGAAAGGGTCATGTAAGAAAGCATCATTAAGTTTCCTCAGAACTTCCATAGGACTTATCCATTCAAATTCCTCTATTGGTTCTATGATACCAAATTCTAACATTCTATCAATTTCTTCTTTCACCTTATGCTTATACACTAGATTTATTCTGTAGGGTATCTTCCTGATAGGTATTGCCTCATGTCTGAGAGGTATATTCATATCTCCTAGCTCCCCTTCTATACCTTTTATCTCAGTAAAGGTTGTCGGGAACAAGTCATTGTATTCATGCAATAAATCTGTTATTCTTTCTATTGTTTGCTCATCCCAATAGTCTACAATACTTGCCATTTTAGGATTTTCATTCATCCCAATGTTGACTTTATTAACTTTGATTGGTGTAGAAAATAATTCAGACTCCATAGATGGACCTTCCACCTCTCTTTCTCCTTCAATTTTTGTAATCTGAATATTGCGCGAATCATCTTCTTCTGGTGTTTCCTAGTCAACATGATAGCATGAAAGTAGCTCTTTGACTGTTTGTTTGTTTTGTTGTTGATATTCTGTCATGATTACAACCTTTGGTTCATTATTAAATATCATTTCATGTATCAACTTCAGTGTTGAATCCATGTTGGGGTTCTCATGTTCGAATGAGAAAGTTACTACCAAGTTTTTCTATAGTTTTGTCCATTCTGTAGTGCCTCTGCGCATCTCCTGGTCTATATACCAGTTCCCTGGAATTCCTTCCAATGTATGGATAAAGTGATGAGTCCATTCCTCTGATGGTGTCATA
Organism: Picea sitchensis; assembly: GCA_010110895.2. Lineage (NCBI taxonomy): Eukaryota > Viridiplantae > Streptophyta > Pinopsida > Pinales > Pinaceae > Picea > Picea sitchensis. Next base: position 81,299 of record SNQJ01S0011362.1, read on the forward strand.
TTCCATTGTTCCTTGCACTTTTCTAAGTGTTCCATTGGTTTTCCCTATCCATCATACCTCTGCATTTTATTTCTCCCCTGTTCTGCACCAAATCTAATGTGCAGTAGTTGTTTACATTGATACACGTCCTGAATTGTTTCCTTATGCGCACCCCACCATCTTGTAGGTGTGGCCTTGAGTGCAATATCTAGGGCTAAGAGCCTTTGATTTTCTAACACTTCTTCTTCATATTTTGTCAGAAATTACTCTAAGTCATTTACCCCATGAAAACTGGGAGGTTCTCTTATCTCTGTACCAACCCATCTTACTACGCAGTCTATTCTTGTGCACCTTCTTGTGGAAACTTCGTGTAATCGTTGTTGTAAATTATCCAAAATTGTATCTGATTCGGAAGCACATGATGTAATGCTTCTTCAACTGAGTACCCCATCTGTAGTTGGGTTGAAATAATCCTCTTCTTGCGCGGTGGTTCTATACAACTGGTTTATTTCCTCTAGATCAAAACCAGTGGGTTCTACAAACCTTTCTCCTTCTAAAGGATCTAATGGTGTAATGAATCTATATTCACCTGATTCAAACATCATTTTCCTAATCTTCAGGTTGATTTTGGCCTGATTATCAAATTCCCAATCCAATCCAAGAAATGTTGGATAAGGTGTTATGCCATCCACTATCTCTATTACTTCAAAATATGGCATAGTGCGCACTCCATCCAAATCTATTGTCACACCTTTAATCCTTCCAATTGCTAGCACTATGTGTTGATTTTCAAATTTAAGTTGGATAGGTGAATAGACTAGTGTGGGTTCTCCCATACATTTCCATGTATTCTTAAGTAAAACATTTACTTCAAAGCCTAAGTCTAGTATAATATCACCCATATTGAAGTCCCCAATGTTAGAATTTACTCTGAATTCCCTACTTGTCCTTGTTCTTATATGGAGATGGTTGATTGTTTTCTCCTCTAATTTCCCTTCTACCTCTGTGTTACATATTTCTATCATATTTTTTAAGATCTTAATAGATTATGGATCCTTCAATAACATAACACATGATTGCAGAAAAGTTTTATGTTACTTACTTGCTCTAAAAGTTGTGCTTCATTGGTATGGTCCATTAAGGATGGCATTTCATACATTGGTAAGTTCTGAGTGTACTTCATGGTTGATGTAGATGCAAAATTTTTCTTGAGAAACTCCTTTTTGGCCTCCTTGAATATTTCCTTTTCTTTTTGTGCATCAAACTACTTATGTGGCTCAATATTCTTCTTAACCCATTGGTGTTGCATTGGATATTGTTTTACTGCATCATTTCCCGTCTTGGATCCTCATCGAGTGAATATATTGATGTTTCTCCCATCATCCATGGCTTCTTTAGAGATCCACTAAACATTATGCCTATTCTGGTTCCTTTTTTCTTGGATCTTCCCTAAGAGTGTTAGATAGTCTTCTATATCATGGTCTGTTGTGCAATAGTACATACATGTCACTGGTGGAAGTGGACACTCCCTTTCATAATGTCTTGGTTGTTGGTAGTTTTGGCACACTATTGGACTTATTCCTTATTCAAATCCTCATGTACCTCATCCTCCACCTCTGTATCCACCTTGATATCTTCATGGTGCGTTGTACTGAGGTACCTGATTATACTGCACGAGGTTATATTGTCGTTGCACATTGTTATATTGCGGTTGTGCACTGTTATATTGAGGTTGCACATTATTATACTACGGATGCACATTGTTATATGGTGGTGGTACTTGGTTGAACCGAGGTGCATCTTGTCCTGTCATAATTTATGCTTGCACCCTATAAGTATTTAAAGTTTTTTCTCTCATCAGCTCCATTGTCCTACAATATTTATCATCATGACCCAGTGACTTGCATAAATTTCAATATGAACTTTTGGGTACTATATTTTACTTTTTAATCATTGGACAATGATATCGATCACGTCCATTTTTTTTACAAATCTCGCGCCATGGTCCTCCTGCTGGAAAAGGATTTGGCACTCCTATTTCGAAGTACTGCGTGAAAGTTGGACATTTGTTCTTATGGTTTCCTTATGTCCTACATGTGGTACACCAAAAAACTTATCTTTTCTCCTTTCCCTTATTATAGTTAAGTTGAAATGTTAGGTTATTCAAATCCTCCTTCATCTCCTCTATTGCTGGATATGTCTTTTGATACTAGTTATATTTTAGTTGTAAGGATTCTTGCAGAGCCTCTGCTTGAGTTTGGAATTCTGCTATCTTAATGGGTATTTAAAATGTGGTAACAATGAGTTCACAAATAAGTGCCTATGTTTCATGTCAGTAATTGCATGCTTCAACTTACCTTTCAAATGTTTAAACCTATGATCAATCTCCCAAATAGACTCACTTGGTTTTTTCCTAATTTCAATCATTTCATTCATGTACTAATCTTCTAATATGAGCTTCTGAAATTCGTTTATCAGTTGTTTTTTCATGTCTGTAATAGTCCTTGTTACTCTTGGTGGAATGTTTACATCTAGGATCTATTGACGGGCGAAATTGACCATTCGTCAACTGGAAGAACGAGTCCGGTCCGGGGTTGTCTAAATAACCCAAGTCGTTTGGTGTAACTCGTTCAGACAGGTTTAATGGCTCCATTAGCCAATCTAAGAATCCCAAAAGAAACGAATAAAAGAGAGAAATAACTAACTAATTACTAAACACACTATATATATGTACATATGTTCAAATGTAACTATAGTAGTTGTATTTAAACAGAAGATATACAAGTCTCGTTTATTTACATGATTTACAAGATGCAAGTTTTAATCAAAACTTACGAAAATTGATGTGAACAATGATTGCTTCTAGGAAGCAGATAAAGAAAGCACATAAAAATATTTATTGTTTTTCTTTTATAAATTTAAAGAATCTTGCAAAAAAAATTAATGAAACATGAACATGTGGATAGTCAAAGCTGAACCATACATTCTAGTTTCAATGATATGTAAATGATAGAAAAATACAAAGAAGCTATCATGTCAGTGAATTAGTGAGGTGTATCCAAGCATCTGCATGAGTGGTGAACATCCAATTTCCATGTCCAAGAGAGAAATCTGCAATGAACCTTATGATTGTTCTAAATAAATTCAGAACATGTATTGACAACTTAGGTTTTAATGACAGAAAAGGAAACACAAACATAAACCTGTGATCTCATAATTATACATGATTACAACAAGATAAATCTGGAAGCAATATATGCATTTTATCATTCAATTTAAAATTCAAAGATAAATCTCATTATTTAAATCAAATATATAATCACAGCATTTGTATTTTGATGAAGCAAATGATAGATGGTATTTATAATATAAACCTCCTACACATCACAGATCATTTAATCTAAAGATATCATACCTGCACATGTAACAAGATTTAAAATAAAATAAAATAACCAAAATAAAATAACCAAAATAAAGGCTAAAACCAAAATGCATATATGTCGTTCTATTAAAGTTTTTGAATCATTTGTCCATTCTGTAGTCCTGGAAAAAATGTTTTGGATAATAGACTTTAAAGCTTGGAAAAATTAATACATAAATGATAATAATTAACCATGTATTGATAAAAAAGACTAAAGCTATTTAAATCAATTCATAATCAATTATTCAAAGAATATGAATATATTATAATGAAAATAAAACCATTTTACTTAC
>SNQJ01S0011362.1:85001-109761 GCA_010110895.2 Picea sitchensis
TGTAATCATCTTCTTGTGAATGCGAGTAGCCGTCACATCTCTTCTCAGAGATAAGCTGCCACCATTCTAGCGAGTCTTTCACTCTGTATTTTTATAGTCTCTGTACATTTCTCTGATTAATAGAAATCGTGTATTACTGTATAGCCGTGTTTATGGTTGCATCTCTGATACATTTCTGTTATATTATTGAATATCTGCAATATCTCTGTGCATTTCTTTATTATATCTCCGCTCTCATTTCGTGCCGAAAATAATCCGGATCATATGTCTTGCCTCATGTTTGAGAGGTATATTCATATCTCCTAGCTCCCCTTCTATACCTTTTATCTTAGTAAAGGTTGTCGGGAACAATTCATTGTATTCACGCAATAACTCTGTTATTCTTTCTATTGTTTGCTCATCCAAATAGTCTCCAATACTTGCCATTTTAGGATTTTCATTCGTCCCAATGTTGACTTTCTTAACTTTGATCGATGCAACAAATAATTTGGACTCCATAGATGGACCTTCCACCTCTCTTTCTCCTTCAATTTTTGTAATCTGAATATTGCACGGATCATCTTCTTCTGGTGTTTCCTCTTCAACATGATAGCATGAAAGTAACTCTTTGACTGTTTGTTTGTTTTGTTGTTGATATTCTGTCATGATTTCAACCTTTGGTTCATTATTAAATATCATTTCATGTATCGGCTTCAGTGTCGAATCCATGTTGGGGTTCTCATGTTGGGGTTCACACCTTTAATCCTTCCAATTGGTAGCACTATGTGTTGATTTTCAAATTTAAGTTGGACAGGTGAATAGCCTAGTGTGGGTTCTCCCATACATTTCCATGTATTCTTAAGTAAAAAATTTACTTCAGAGCCTAAGTCCAGTATAATATCACCCATATTGAAGTCCCCAATGTTATCATTTAGTCTGAATTCCCTACTTGTCCTTATTCTTATATGGAGATGATTGATTGTTTTCTCCTCTAATTTCCCTTCTACCTCTGTGTTACATATTTCTATCATATTTTGTGAGATCTTAACAGATGATGGATCCTTCTATAACTTAACACAGGATTGCAGAATTTTTTTATGTTACTTACTTGCTCTAAAGGTTGTGCTTCACTGGTATGGTCCATTAAGGATGGCATTTCATACATTGGTAAGTTCTGAGTGTACTTCGTGGCTGATGTAGATGCAACATTTTTCTTGAGAAACTCCTTTCTGGCCTCCTTGAATATTTCCTTTTCTTTTTGTGCATCAAACTGCTTATGTGTCTCAATATTCTTCTTAACCCATTGGTGTTACATTGGATATTGTTTTACTGCGTCATTTCTTGTCTTGGCTCCTCCTCGAGTGAATATATTGATGTTTCTCCCATCATCCCTGGATTTTTCAGAGATCCACTAAACATTCTGCCTATTCTGGTTCCTTTTTTCTTGGATCTTCCCCAAGAGTGTCAGATAGTCTTCTATATCATGGTCTGTTGTGCAACAATACATACATGTCGCTGGTGGAAGTGGACACTCACTTTCATAATGTCCTGGTTTTTGGTAGTTTTGGAACACTATTGGACCTATTCCTTATTCAAATACTCATGTACCTCGTCCTCCACCTCTGTATCCACCTCAATATCTTAATGGTGCATTGTACTGAGGTACCTGATTATATTGCACGGGGTTATATTGTGGCTGCGCATTGTTATATTGCGGTTGTGCATTGTTATATTGAGGTTGCACATTATTATACTACTGATGCACATTATTATATGGTGGTGGTACTTGGTTGAACTAAGGTGCATCTTGTCCTATCATCATTTATTCTTGCACCCTATAAGTCTCTGAAGTTCTTTCTCTCATCAAATCCATTGTCCTACAATATTTATCATCATGACCCAATGAATTGCATAAATTGCAATATGAACTTTTGGGTACTATATTTTACTTTTTAATCATTGGACAATGATATCGATCATGCCCATGTGTTTTACAAATCTTGCACCATGGTCCTCCTGCTGGCAAAGGATTTGGTACTCCTATTTCCAAGTACTGCGTGAAAGTTGGACATTCGTTCTTGTGGTTTTCTTCTATCCTGCATGTGGTACACCAAACAACTTATCTTTCTCCTTTCCCTTATTATGGTTAAGTTGAAATGTTAGGTTATTCAAATCCTCCTTCGTCTCCTCTATTGCTGGATATGTCTTTTGATACTAGTTATATTTTAGTTGTAAGGATTCCTGCAGAGCCTCTGCTTGAGTTTGGAATTCTACTATCTTAATGGGTATTTCAAATGTGGTAAGAATGAGTTCACAAATAAGTGCCTATGTTTCATGTCAGTAATTGCATACTTCAACTTACCTTTCAAATGTTTAAACCTATGATCAATCTCCCAAATAGACTCACTTGGTTTTTTCCTAATTTCAATCATTTCATTCATGTACTGATCTTCTAATATGAGCTTCCGAAATTCATTTATCAATTGTTTTTTCACGTCTGTAATAGTCCTTATTACTCCTGGGGGAATGTTTACATCTAGGATCATGTACCAATCCAATGCACAGTCTCTTAGCATGATATCTAACTACACGATTTTTGTATCCTCATATATGATCTTCTTTGCTTCCCAGATCTTCTCACAAATGAATAAGTGATTTTCAGGTTCATGTGATGTCTCTCCCCAAAATTGTAGTAACCTGATCATGGGATCATGTCCTTCCATTTTAAACTGTGTTGAACTACTACCTTTGTGCGGTGTAGATATTTGACTGTTACTTCCTGAATTGGCTCCTCCAGTTGTTGCTCCTTGTTTGGATGTGTTTCTTGTTGTCTTTCTTCCACTAAAATTTGGTTGTCTAAATGTTGGTGTTCTTTCTGGTGTGTTAGTTGCACATGGGGTTGTAGGTTCCATACTGACAATGACCTGGATTGGAGTTCTTCCTTTTGTTCCTTCCTTTGGACCTCCTATTTTCCTTTCATATGTTGCATGCAAGATTTCCTCAATATTCTCCACAGTATGAAGATCCTCTACCTATTCTTCATCGCTTTCCAAGTCCTCTCTATCAACTATGGCTCTCTTCTTTTTATTCATCTTATATTGGTAGGGTGCTCCACTACACGTCTTTCCATATTTTTCCATTATCTTCTTTATCTGGTCATCCTCCATCATAATTGGGTCCATAGCCTCCTTCTTCTTTCCCTTATCCATCTCTTCCTCCATTTTTCCACCTCCTGTCAGTGCTTCCCCCCTTCCCCCATGCAAGCAGGGAAGTTTAGTTGTTTGATTTCATGGTCATCACACTGTTGTTATACAGTAAAATATTGATTGAAGTGTATAATGATCTGATATACCTACCTCTCAGTCCTTTTAGAAAATCATGCTGTGTTGAGTTGTAATACTTCACGGTATCTACTACAAATTTGGTGATAAACCCTGCAACAATACTGTCTAACCATAAATCTACTGCACGCATGAATTTGTTATTAACTTGTTGTAACTGCGTGATCTCCAAAGGATTCCACTTCAGTTGTATGATTAAATTTGTAGGGTGGTTGTCTTTTAACCTCTATAGACACTCTTGCAACAAATGCGGGAAATCATAGAAGAATACTTCATGCAAGTCACTAAACACGTATTTGTCAAGATATTTGCTCGGTGTTAACTTAGGGTTTTTGTTATCGTTCTGCACAAACTCAATTTTCTTTTTTTTGAACCATATTTAAATATCTATCTTCGTTGGATTCCATGGATTTAACATTCCCTTCTATACTTTCATTCTCTGTGTGATTCTTCTACGAGTCATGTCCACTAAATACTATGCAGTTCCAGCCGGAAACGAAACCATTTGTTGGGTTAAATCTCCCTTCTACTTCTTGGTTTGACCCAAGTTCATATCTAAATAGGTTTCCAACAAAACCCTCTAAAACTATCGACCCTCCTGGTAAACTAGAAGGAAACACTGCGTGTAGTGCACACAACGTAGTATCACCCGAGATAGCTTTATGGGTGACTGCAATTCTCAAGTGATTGCAGTATAGGAATGAGTGGGGATATGGGGATGTATTCTATCTTATTAATGCATTAATCTTGTTACTCATTCAAGTATTTCTAGGATTCATTCATATTTAACGTCGTGCATGCATGCTAATACATATATCTATTCATTCACTCATAAACTAAACATTAATAGAAGGAAATTCATTCAATAAACATCACATAGAACACAAATTTTACTATGGTTCACCCCCTCCTCAGATACATCCACAAATATTTGGCTTCTCTGCTCTTTTATTAAGTCTGTTACAAAATCTAGATTTGCACGCAATACATATTCAATCTATAATCATGAAGAGGTTCAATAACCTCTGGGAGGCGGACTAGATCACACCAAGCTCCTCAGCCTATGATCTAACCCTCAAAATATGGCTTACTTGACTCTTATACAACGTTATTACAATCATAATAATCATCATCAACTCATCAGTAATAATCGAACTCATATGAACCGCTAACCTAGACCTCCTAGGTTCTTATTTATATTATTTTACAAGCTTATATCCGTTACAGTATTTGTCAAAAACCCTAACCCTATCGTGGTTAGGCTTTTCCTGCCTTCTTTCCTTGCATGCTTCTCCTCTTGAATGCTACATTTTCTGCCAGCTGTTCTTTTTTCAAAATTAGACCTGCACTCAAAATACCCTTCCTTCTCAAAATAGGCATGTGCCCAACAATGAACCAAGAAATGGATAATGAAAAATGTGGGGAGGGAAAAATATAACCTATATGCCATTTTTGAGGGAATTACTTATCATAATGGATCGATACGATAAAAAGGTACAAAATAAAAAGTCTCCAAAGTCTTGTAGATATGAATAATAACACTCATCAAGAAGTTAATAAATCCAATATATAAACCTATGAAAATAACTTGTGCTCTAGAATACGAAAATTGAAATCAGAAATTTCTAAAGGTACAATATGGTACAAAGAACCACATATTATTACGACATATGCATAATACTTATTCAAGTAGATCCCATTTCTAGTGCATTCCAAGGGTTTCTTTGGTAGTCAAGTTGTAAAGTTTCCAGTTTGGGAAAAAAAAACTCTATGATTCATTTCATCCCATGGTCTACCACCCTCAATCATGGCTTCACAGATAGCCTAACTTGAAGGAAATTCAACATCTAAGAAATCATGTAAATTGGGACTCAGGGACTCACAAATACCAAGGATTGAGGTCTCACAAATAGTAATATTAGACTCAAGAGGAAAATCAAGATTGTTTGTGCCAATAACGGGAAGCAAGACCTCCTATTCCCCCATTGGATAAATCACATAATCAATTTCCAAGAACTTGTCTTGAGAAGGAAAACACGAAAGTGAAGGATCAATCCCAAAAGTAATTGAACATCCAGAATACGATGACACATAACTCACCCATGGAAAGGTAGAGTCCACTCAAAAAATAGGAACATAAAAATGGGTAGCCTAAATTAAAGTCAAATTAGGTTGGTGATTATGAGATGAAAGTTGATCAATAGTGACAATTTTTTCGTTGTGAGGAAAATGCATAACCTCAAAGAGAATAGACACCACAACATTCATATCCTATACATGATCACGCCCAAGAATCATATTGAAGTCTAAAGGTCCTTGCACCACTAACATATTCACTAAGATAGTATCCCCACCAAACATGATAGGAAACTAAGGAAGAATACCTTAATATTCACTATGTATTCTATCAAAATCTAGCAGTTCACTGGTAGTTGACACAAGCTTGGGAGAACCCAAAGTATATCAAGTTGAGGAGGCTAAAATTATTGTAGAGGCTCCTTCATCCACAACACATTGATAATGTTTTTTGAATTAAATTAAACCATTATTTGGAAGGGTGTGGAAGAAGGAAGGCAGGGCTCAACAAGATTACTCCAATCAAAGGAAACCATGCTCACGTTTGGAGGGAGCATGCTCGAAATGAGTGGAAATTCCCCTTGTTTAGAAGGTTCTGAACCAAAAAATCTAAAGACATGGTCAAAACACATGTCACTCTACACAAGAATAGTGGGATTGACTGAATATTGCATCGAGGCAACCACTTTGGTAGACTCATCACTCTCCAAGGGAAGAGTGGGATCAACAAAATATTGCACTGGCTCAATCACTTTGGTAGACTCGTTACTCTTGTTTATTAATTGGGTTGGTTGTCAATGATGTCAGCCCTTGAAGCAAGTTCGGTAGAAAATTAGGGTATCCCCAACAATATTGTTAAAGGACTTAAGTTTGTTTGATGTATAATGATATGAAGATTAGTATATTTGCACGTAAGACTATTATAGATGGATAGTACATGCCATGCCATTTCCAGTGATATGTGGAATATCACATAAATCCTCACAGTTAGAGAGTTATGGCCTTGTGAAGTTTGAGAACCCTCATAAGTTATCTAGAAGCCCCTAGAAGGTCAAAGAAGTTCAATTATTCTAGAAGCTACTAGAAGAACTTGAATAGTCAAGTGGGTGAAGCTAGGAGTTAATCACGGGTTGAGTGGTTGCATTAAGAAAATAATTAAAAATTAATTAGTTGCAACTAAAAGTGGAGAAATTACTACTTATGGATAAAGTGGTTGTAAGTGGACATGTGTTTAGAAGTGGGTTATCCCTAAAAGAAGGAAATTGGGTTAAGTTGGTTAGAAGGTAACCCTTAGAGGAATCTACTTCGAGAGTACAAATAAGATAGAAAGGGTCACTTATGAGCACCTATTTTGAATATAATTGAATATGCATTTGTGAAAGGTTATTTGGAAGGTATTATTGATAGATCAAATTTGTGGCAGAAAAATCGAGAAAGAAAAATCGTGGCATAAAATATCGACAGAAAAATCACGGTAGAAAAATCGCGGAATAAAAATCACGGTAGAAAAATCGCGGCAACAAAATCGAGGTAGAAAAACTGCGGCAAAAAAAATCGTGATAGCAGAACCACAACAACAAAATCACAAAAACAGAATCATGACAACAAAATCATGGCAACAAAATTGTGGCAAAAGAATCATGGCTACAGAAATAGATCTGTAATATATCCACAACTACAAGAATAAAAATGTATGGTTTTCATATGTGTAGTGTTAAATCTATGAATCTGGTTGAGGGTTTTCCTTGTAAATATGTTGGATGCCCTCTTATAAGTTTAGGGCTTGTTGTAGAATGGTTTTGAGGTAGATCTATTGAAGTATATTGTTGGTGCATGTCTGAGTCTAATTGGTATATCTTATGGTATTTTGTGAGAGGAATTTGTTGGTGATCTTTGTATATGTATAGTTCATTATTGAAGACACATAATTGGACATATTGTTGGTGAGGTTTGGCACATGGTTTTGTGTAAGATTTTATGGTATTTGGATTTTGGTTATGAAGTATTACTAAATTTGTTGGTTTAGTATGAGATCCATGTTATCAGATCTGATATATTAAGGAGATTATTTGTACATGTTGTTGGTATATTTGGTATATGTTGGTACACATTCTTGGTACAGGTTGGTTATAGGTTGTTGGGATAGATTGGTACAGGTTTACAATGGTATATCTCACAGTGACAATGTGGCATTGGTTTCATCATTTACTTGACACTTATATTTCAGGGTGGTTGGGCGGGGCAAGGATAGATGGTTGTAGCCGAAGAACATAAGGGGTTGTATCCTCCTTCTGGTTGTAGCCAGAGAATTGGGGAGTTGGAGCTTCCCCCAGGTTGTTTCCTAAAACTATAGGGAGTTAGAGCCTCCTTCCAATTGAAGTTGGTGCTTCCAATGAGTGTAATTCTTAAAGACATATAAGAAAAAGAAAATTGTGATTTTCTCTCACATTGGGTTTCCATGTAAAAATAGTGGTGTACTATGTATGTGTATGATTTTTCATTATTCATGGTTTATTTACTCTGTACTTGTTGAATGATAATGGCATATTGATCATAAAGATAAACAACACTTATATATTTTGGTTAAAAAGGATTAAAATCATATATTACCGATTCACCCCCCTCTTAGTAATCCAACAATTGGTATCAGAGAAGGTTCCTTCAAAAATCAGTTTAACCACTGAAAGGTAGATCATGGAGAGAAACATTATGCATAAAAATGGAATACCATAGTTTGATGGACAAAACTATGCATTATGGGGCATAAGAATGAAAACATATGTACAAGCACAGGGATTTGAGGTTTGGCAATCAGTTGTTGATGGATATAAAGAACCATTCGTTCCTCCAACAAATGACAACGGAAGGAAAATCAGTCTAAATAATTCAAAAGATGAAAAATCTCTCCTGAATGCTCTAAGTGATTTAATATATGTCAAAGTTATGCATTGCATCTCCGCAAAGGATATTTGGGAAAAACTTCAGAATGTTTATGAAGGAGATGTAAAAGTCAAGGTGGCAAAGCTTCGAACTTATAGAGGTCAACTTGAACAACTGAATATGAAGGAAGATGAGAATATTTCATCTTAATTCTTACGAGTCGATGAGATAGTGAATGAAATTAGAGGATTGGGAGAAGAAGTTGATGAATCTATAATTGTTCAAAAGGTACTAAGATTTCTTCTAATGAGATTTGATCCTAATATCTCATCACTAGAAGAAAGAATAGATTTGGATTCGATAAGCATGGATGAGATACATGGAATATTCACAACCCATGAAATGAGAACCGAACAAGAGAATCCTTACAAAAGAAACAACATTCAAAGCATCCAAGAAGTCAAATAAAAAGGGAAAACAAAAGGAAATTTCAGAGAGAAACAACAGTGGCATCTTAGAAGATGATGAAGAAGTATCCAACTTCATCAGAAGACTGAAAAAGGGAACCACCAACAAATACAGAGGTAAGCTTCCATTGAATTTTTTTATTGTGACGGTATTGGTCATTTCGCTAGAAAATATCCTCATAAGAAAAAGAAAAGAAATGAATAAGATGATTCAAATAGTGAACAAATGTACAAAGGAAAAAAAACAAAAAACAAATTCTTCAAGAAAATATTTTTCACAAAAGAAGGTAGCACCTCATTAGACGAAGATGAAGAAAGTGGAAGTGAGACATAAAGGGTTATATTCATGGTAGTAGAAGACTCTGATGAAGAAGGAACTGAAGAATAATATGAAGAGGTAGAAGTTGACTACAGAGAAGAATTGATGAGTGCAATAGAAGTTATAAAAATGGAAAAGAAGAAAAACAAGTCACTACAGGAAGAACTAAAAAGAAAAGAGTAATCTAAAAGTTCCAACTCTGAAGAACTAGAACAAATGATCACTAAATTAAAAATTCAAGTTGAAGAAGACAAAATAGTTGAAGAAGCACTCAAAGAACGGTTATAAGAAAGAGACATGATCATTGGAAATTTGGAAGCATAGATTGTCACATTGAGAAAATATCTTCAAAATAAAAACATGCAGAATAGCTCTAAAGTTTTGGATAAAATTATTAACAGTCAAAGACCAAATCATGACAAGTTTGGACTTGGATACGATCAGATAGAAAAATGTATCAAGCTCCAAAACAACATATCAAGAAACAAATCCAAGAATCTATGCAGAGACAGTAAGAGGAGACAAGAAGTTTTACAAGGAAGATTAGAGGGACACTCCACCTAAGAGATTCATATTTCAGAATCAATGGCATTCAGAGACAAGCATGCCTCAAGAAGAAGAAGGATTCAAAAGAGTAACTCCTTTCATAATAAATTCAACTCCCAGGTATCAAACTATATTTTTTGGTATATGTTATTCTTGTAATAATTTTAGACATAAATTTGTAAATTGTAGAGAAAATAGCAGAAACAGAAAAAACTATGAAATTCATGCACAAAATGGTTATCCAAGAAGGCCTAGTGAAACACAGAGAAGAAGCTACAACATATTTGAGTCCTTGAGCATTGAAGTGGAATGCGACAAGTGCAACAAATTTGGACACATAGCCAAATATTGTAGAATGACAATCCCTCCTAGAGAATAACAGTAGAATAACAATAGTCATAGACGGGAACCTCAATAGAGAATATGGATAAGAAATCAAAATCAGTATAACAATGAAGAATGCACACTCTCTCTAGCTGCTAAACACAAGAAACAGGGTTGGTATGTTGAAAGTGGTTGCTCAAAGAACATGAAAGGTGATGAGGACAGGTTTCTAACTTTGAGAAAGGAAAGAGATGGATCAATCTCCTTTGGAAATGACAACTCAACTAGAATCATTGGAAGAGGCACAGTCAGAATTGGAAACAAGGATACCAAGGAAAAAAATGTTCTACTAGTGGAATATATGAAACATAATCTTCTAAGTGTAATTCAAATGTGTGACCAAGGTCATAAAATTGTGTTTGATTCACAGAAGTGAGAGATAATAAAAGCAGGTTCAGGCAGATTGGTTGCAACAATTGTAAGAACTTCAAGCAACATATATGTATTAAGTGAAATTGGAAATGAAAAGTGTTGTCTAGGAAAGGAAGATGAAGTTTGGATATGGCACAAAAGAATGGGTCACATAAAATTTGATAACCTTATCAAAGTCAGCAAAAAGGAACCAATTAGAGAAATGCCCCAGATCATGAAGCCAACCAACACATTATGCAAGAATTGTCAACAAGGAAAACAAAAAAAGACCAAGTTCAAATCAAATGAATACTCCACAACAAGACCACTGGAAATTGTGCATATTGATCTAGTTGTAACAACTAGAACAAAGGGTTTAAAAGGTGAGAAATATTTTATGTTATTGGTTGATGATTATACAAGGATGACTAGAGTTTTTTTTTTTGAGGAAGAAGTCAGAATCATTCNNATACAAGTAAATGGTTGAAAATAAAATGGATTAAAAAATCAAATGTTTGAGATCCGATAATGGAGGAGATTTCACTTCAAAGGAATTTATGGATTTTTGCAACAAGCATGGAATAAAAAAGACAATTCTTCATTCCTAGGACACCTCAATAGAATGGAGTTCTCAAAATGAAGAATAAGACAATACAGGAAATGGCTCGAAAAATGCTAATGGATTCCAAGTTGACAGATGTATTTTGGGAACATGCGGTGCATACAACATTTCACATTCAAAACATAGAAATTCTCAGAAACAACAGTGATAAAACTCCCTATGAGATGTGGAAATGAAGACCAATGAATGTGAAGCACTTCAAAGTTTTGGGAATCAAATGCTACATCAAAAGAGAATATGACAGAACGGGAAGGTTTCACTCTTGTGTGGACAATGGTATACTTTTTGGGTACTCAAATGAAAGGAAAGCATACAAATGTTTCAATCTAAGGCTCAACAAAGTTGTGGAAGGCATCAATGTGACAGTTGATGAGACAAGTGGATGGAAAATGAAGGAAGAAGAAAAGGAGTCAGTGGAACAGGCTCACCAAGAAGAAGCAAAGGATGAAGAAGTAGCAGAAGGGGAAGATGAAGAAGATCGTTTAGAAGTAGAATATAGAAAAAACAAGTACCTCCAAAGACACCTAGAAGATGGATACAAAAGAATCATCCCTCAAGTCATATTATCGGGAACAAAGATACAAGAGTTGAGAATAAAATAATAATTCGTTCATGATAACAACTGCACCTGACACTATTATCCTTGATTGAGCCAAACAAATTTGAAGAAGCAAGAAAGTATGAATTATGGATAAAATACATGGATGAAGAGTTGGATCGGATAGAGAAGAATGACACTTGGGAATTGGTTCCACGACCAAGGTACAAGAATGTGATTGGCACAAAGTGGGTCTTCAAAAACAAACTGAATGAATATGGACAGGTTACCAGGAACACAACTAGATTGGTATGTAAAGGATACGCTTAGGTTGAAGGTATCGATTTTGAAGAGACTTTTTCCCCATTTGCCAGAATGGAAGCAATAAGATTGATCCTAGCTTATGCATGCTCCAAGAATATTAAAGTGTATCAGATGGATGTGAAATCAGATTTTCTAAATGGTGAATTAGAAGAAGTCTACATTGAGCAACCAGAAGGATTTCAGTTGTCAGAGAATGAAAATTATGTTTGCAGGTTGAAGAAGGCCTTGTATGGTCTCAAACATGCCCCCAGAGCATGGTAATCCCGACTAGACAGATATTTACAAAAGTAAGGGTTCATGAAAGGAAATGCAAACAACAATATCTACATCAAGGTAACTCAAGATAATATATTATTAATTGAAGTTTATGTTGATAATATTATCTTTGGAAGCGACGATGACAGGTTGAGCTAGAAATTTTCAAAAGATATGTAGAATGAATTTGAAATGTCATTACTTGGAGAATTATCCTTCTTTTTGGGTCTTCCGATAGGTCAAAGAAACCAAGGAATTTGTATTTCTCAAACCAAGTATATCATAGAAATGCTTAATAGGTTCGGAATGGAAGATTACAAACCAGTCAATCCTCCTATGCAAACTAGTTGCAAGTTAAGTAAAGATTACGATTCAAAGGCTACAGATCATAGGAAATACAGGTCAATGATTGGAAGCTTACTTTATGTGAAAGTATCCAAACTAGATGTAATGTAGGAAGTTGGACAGGTGGCATGATTTCAAGAGAACCAAAGGAATCACATGTTCTAGCAATAAAGATGATATTTAGATATATCAAGGGTAAAGAAGAGTTTGGATTATGGTATCCAAAAAAGAAAATATCTATCACTTGTTTCTTACATAGATGCAGATTGGGAAGGTTGCATTGATGACCGAAGAAGTACCAGTGGAGAAACATTCTACTTGGGTGATTGTTTGGTATCTTGGTTGTGCAAGAGACATAAATCAATATCATTATCTATAGTCGAAGCAGAGTATATTGCAGCATCATCATGTTTTACACAGGTTCTTTGGATGAAACAAACCTTGACAGGTATACATGTTGAGTATGATGACCCTATTCAGATCTATTATGACAATACAAGCGCCATTAGTATCTCCAAGAATCTAGTAATGCACTCCAAGACGAACACATTCCAATCAAGTATCACTTTCTACGAGAACAGGTTGCAGAGAAGAACATTCAAGTTGAGTATGTTGGGACCAAAGAACAGTTTGCAGATATCTTTACCAAACTACTTCCAAGGGAAGCCTTTGAGTATCTTCGTAAAAAACTTGGCATAGTTTCTGCTCTGAAATGAATTTTGAATTTTATTCTTATATGTCTTAGATTTACATGAGGAATAACCATAAAGAGGTCAGTATAGGAAGAGATAAGTCAGGGGGAGAACCCTTAAGGACAGTTCATCTAGGGGGAGTAGCCCCGACGAGAAGTTACCTTTTCCATTGATGTGAAAGCGGGAGAGATTCATTAGATGCATGGATAGAGAGTTAGATCCTTAGACAGAGAGAACAAAGGCATGCTTCCATGGGGAATGATGGTCACGGGGGGGGGGCATGAGTGATATGACTTCAATGTTGCATGAGAGTGTTGCCATCAATTCCAAAGGGGTAGATTGTTGATTAATTGGGTTGATTTTCATTGATGTCAACCCTTGAAGCAAGTATGGTAGCAAATTCCAGTATCCCTAATAGTATGGTTAAAGGACTTAAGTTTGTTTGATGTATAATGGTATGGATATTAATATATTTGCAGGTAAGACTATTATAGATGGATAGTACATGCCATGCCATTTTCGGTGATATGTGGAATATCACATAACTCCTCACGGTTAGAGAGTTATGGCCTTGTGAAGTTTGAGAACCCTCATAAGTTATCTAGAAGCCCTTAGAAGGTCAAAGAAGTTCAATTATTCTAGAAGCTACTAGAAGAAGTTGATTATTCAAGTGGGTGAAACTAGGAGTTAATCATGGGTTGAATGGTTTCATTAAGAAAATAATTAAATATTAATTAGTTGCAACTAAAAGTGGAGAACATACTATTTTTGAATAAAGTGGTTGCAAGTGGACAAGTGGTTAGAAGTGGCTTAGCCCTAAAAGAAGGAAGTTGAGTTAAGTTGGTTAGAAGGTAACCCCTAGAGGAAGCTACTTTGGAGAGTATAAATAAGAGAGAAAGGGTCTCCTATTAGCACTTGTTTTGAATATAATTGAATATTCATTTGTGAAAGGTTATTTGGAAGGTATTATTGATAGATCAAATTTGTGGCAGAAAATCGCGGCAACAGAACTGCGACAGGAGAATCGCAGCAGTAGAATCACGGAAACATAATCGCGGCAACAAAATCACAACAATTGAATCAAAACTACAGAATCACAACTAAATAAACATATCCGTAATAGATCCACAACTACAAGAAGAAAAATGTATGGTTTTCATATGTGTAGTGTTGAATCTATGAATCTGGTTGAGGGTTTTCCTTGTAAATTTGTTGGATGCCCTCTTGGAAGTTTAGGGCTTGTTGTATAACGGTTTTGAGGAATATGTATTGAAGTATATTGTTGGTGCATTTATGAGTCTTATTGGTATATCTTATGGTATTTTGTGAGAATCATCTATTGGTGATCTTGGTATATGGCTAGTTCATGCTTGAAGACACATATTTGGACATATTGTTGGTGAGGTTTGGCACATTGTTTTTTGTAAGGTTTTATGGTATTTGGATTTTGGTTATGATGTATTGCTAGATTTGTTGGTATCGTATGAGATCCATGTTATCAGATCTGATATATTGAGGAGATTATTGGTACAGGTTGTTGGTATATTTGGTATATGTTGGTACAGATTCTTGGTAAAGGTTGGTTATAGGTTGTTGGCACAAATTGGTACATGTTTACAGTGGTATATCTCACAGTGATAGTGTGGCAGTGCTTTCATCATTTACTTGACACTTGTATTTCCGGGTGGTTGGACGGGGCAAAGATAGGTGTTTGTAGCCACCTTCTTGTTATATCCGGAGAACATAGGGGGTTGTAGCTTCCTTTTGGTTGTAGCCATAGACTTGGGGAGTTGGAGCTTCCCTCAGGTTGTAGCCTAAAAATATAGGGGGTTAGAGCCTCCTTCCAGTTGCAGCTAGAGAACAAAGGAAGTTGGTGCTTCCAATGAATGTAATTCTTAAAGACATATAAGAAAAAACATTTCATGGTTTTCTCCCGCATCGGGTTTCCACGTAAAAATAGTGGTGTACTGTGTATGTGTATGATTTTTCATTGTTCATGGTTTATTTACTCTTCACTTATTGAATGATAATTTTATATTGATCATTAAGATAAACAACACTTACATATTGTGGTTAAAACTGATTAAAAAGATTTATTACTTGTTCATCTCCCTCTCAGTAATCCAACAACTCTTTAAGAGAAGAGTGGGGTCGACTGAGGATTGCATCAGCTTAACCAGATCCTCAAACATTGGTTGTATAGGTTTTGAAACAACATGGTCACTAGACACATCACCTACCAAAAGAAGACTGGTACTAGCACAAGATTGCATCAACTCAATCACTCCATCAACCAATGATTAATAGGTTGGTAGGAAAGCGAAGGTTACTCAAGATTAGAAGGGATTTTAGACAGAGACCACAATCTTAGTACATTTGGAATAGAATGACATGGATGAGTAAGGTGATCTCTCTTGATAATATTACAAGGGAACTTAGGCTTATGTCCTCTTCATGTAGATTTTGCAATAGTATCAATGCCCCCAGTATCACAGGCATTGGTTGGTGTATTTCCACAAGCATGACTCAGAGCGACTAGTTTCTTATTTCCAGTATAAATTTCATTAACTATCTTCTTTCCCTCATCATGGCTTGCATAACAAGGTTTCATATCTCCAACATGAATTGTAGAGGTTGGTGATCTATCTCTTGTATGACTAGCAACGATTGGACTTGTGCCTCGAGCATGACTTGCATCCATTGATTGCATGTCTCTAGAATGACTTGCAGAGGTTGGAGACTTCTTATTATTCTTCCTCTTCCTATTCCCTTTTTACTTTTGGTCACTAGTATCAAGACTTTCACCAGATGAGGTGGAAGGAGGAGGAGTAGACATAAATGATGAAGAAGGTAAAGCATTAACATAAACGTGATGGCCATGACATAAGGTACTTATATGAGAAGCATCAAGAGTGTTCAAGACATTTGGAGTGGTCCAAAACAAAATCGGTAGTCCTACATTCAACCCAAGAATGTTCAAAGTGGCTACTAAATGGAAACCAATGTCTCCAAAGAAAGGAAAAACATAAGAATCCCCTTAGGAAGAGGTCTCGTGGTTGGTGTTCCAAATAACTTTATCCATATTGTTCTTATGCACAAGTCTCTCACTTGCAGAATATTTCATGTCTTCAAAAGTATCATGCACTATCTCTGATGAATCAATGGTATAAAGACCATTCCTTCTAGGAGGTGGCTCCACATTTTCAATCAAAAGACGAGAGGTCCTTCTCAACTAGTGGAGTGATTGGTCATCCACCTTGAATCAATGACCCAAAACCTGAAGTAGAGACAAAACCTAAGGAAAATTAGAAAAACAAATCACACCACTAAAACGTCCTAAGAGGAATAACACACACAAACTACATTTCAAAAACTTCATCCTAGATGGATTAGGTCCTGAGTCCAAAGAAATGAAATTTTTTAAAAGGCACCTTTTGGGGGCTGATATGGGTTGATTAAGTCCAGATAATCATCAATGAAGGAGTGATAAGCTACTCTCAATGTTCACCAATGCTGCAAGTGTCCTCATGAAGACAAACACCCTCCAAAGGATCCAAAGCGATAATTTATCATTTTTATCAGGTACAATGATATTTCCCTTTGCAATAAGATCTTGGGGGGAACCATCATCACTCAGAACAATGTGTATGGGTAGGTTAACTAAGCCCAAATATCCCAAAAGAACTGGCACCTCAGGCATCCAAGTGGTACTCACGAAACTCCCAAATACACAACGATCCACAAACGTTTAGATAAGCAAAAGAGGATATATTTGTCTCACTTATCCTTACATGACCTAAGATTTAACTCCTATATTAAAGGAGATTCCCCCAAAAAACCTATGCGATATTAAATTTTGATTGCTAATTAATAAAGATTATTTGTTTAAGATTGAGCGGTCTTGGAGGGTTAAATCTCCAATCTTATTCCAAGGCCCTACACCCTAGACTATTTGGTGTTACTATAAACAAAACATTCTATCTAATTTTCACTAAGCATTTGTTTTAGTGGATTTTTCACTCAGAAGGAATGGAAGTGAAAATAATGATGTTTCAGAGACTCTTGAAAAAGGAAACTTATAAGAACACTGGCAAAGGAAACTTCACACTAATTATTCAATGAAATGAGTTTCAAGCAAGCATAATGCACAAACTACATTTCCTAGACTGTGAGAAAATAAAAAGAGAAAAACAAAATAGTTTTCTTTTTTCTTTTTCCTTT
Organism: Picea sitchensis; assembly: GCA_010110895.2. Classification (NCBI taxonomy): domain Eukaryota; kingdom Viridiplantae; phylum Streptophyta; class Pinopsida; order Pinales; family Pinaceae; genus Picea; species Picea sitchensis. The sequence goes on from SNQJ01S0011362.1 coordinate 102,342, forward strand.
GAAATGATTTTCACGATGACAAGAAAAAACGAATTCCTATACACGATCCTTTTTATTTCTGAAATATGAAAGAAAAATCCACAACAGAAAGGAAGAGAACTATCTAACAACAAAGTAGGTTTTTCTTTTTTTGCTACTAAAGAAAAAATTAAACAAAAGATGTTAAAACAAAGAAATGTTTCTTTTTATGTTTGAAAAACAAAAGGAATGCATGAAAGAAAAGCACTGAACTTAGAGAAAAAAACTCAGGCTTCAAATATGATTGCAAAAAAAATAAAGAAATACAGACACTAAGGACAAGACTTTTCCTATAGTTATCCAATCCAAGAAAACCCAAAGAACCCAAAGAAGCACCAAAAACTTTTTTTTCTTTATTTTTGAAACTTCAAATACCTTCTGAGACTAAAAACAAGCTTCAGACAACTTAGAGAGTTAAGAAGACCCCCCACAAAGAAAACACGTGTCTTTAAGAGGCTGAAAAGAAGAGAAACACTACCTCCCAAGACTCAGATGCTTCTATGTCCACTGAAAGAAGTCTATGTGCACACTTATCCCTTCATTAAGGAGCGTATGTATGCTATTGTGCTTTAATAAACAAGCATATATAACCTAGAAAACCAAGAAAAACTTGAAAGGAACTAGATCAAAAGCCTAAAATTGAAGGCTTGATGTTTGAAACAACAGTTACCGAAGAATAAACATAAATAAAGCAAAGAATCAAAAGAAAACAAAGATAAATTAGCTAATTCGAACCCAAAGGAGAACTCCCCCATTGGAGTCTCCAATTTAGTTTCGGGGATAAATACCCTATGATCTGGGTTACAAGATCACACAGAGTATGCACCCCAAGTCCTAGCTCTATCCAAAAGAAGTAGTTAAGAATTCATAACTAACCAACTACTATTGAGAAAAAAGATGACTAACCTAGATCCTAACATTTGGACAAGATTCGTTGCACAAATCCATGCTCCAATCTTTCGCTCCAAATCTTTCTGTATCAACCTACACAGAAAGAGAAATAATATTTCAAAGAAGGTAATTACAACAACTAACTCTTAGTTGTACTAACTAGGATCAATATGTTTGTTTCAAGATAATCAAATGCATACATATGTTATGAATTTAAATCAATAACATAAGATTGGTACATAAAAGAGAGTTCTCATTATATTAACATCGTGAAATAAAAGACAGATACAACCGGATACTATTGCGGCATTGCTTGGAAACTATATCTAGATTCCTCGAGCCTGACCACAAAAGATGTCTCGTACCTCCTGATTGCACAAAATATAAGTCAAGGAAAGAGAATGAGTCTCTTCCTAAACAAGATAGATGAGCAAGGTGCTACAAACAGAGGTTTCCAAAAATGAATGGGGAAATATTAAAAATCAAAGAATGGGCTGGCAAACTTAGTGGAAATTTTCTAGCCTAATGATGCTTCAATGGATGCTTTCTCTCCTATACCAAATGACATGTATTTATACTTCAAAAAGTTGGTTGGGGTAGTTATACAGGGGCTATAGGAAGTAATGAACTAGAGAAACCCATGAGCTTTTCTCAAAAATTCACTTTTTACATATTTTTTGAGTCAAATAAATGCATATGCATGATGCTAAGGAGTAAAGTGCATACATAAAGTTGCATATGCACCTTGTCAAATCAAAAGTAGTGTATGACTTTCTAGAGGGAGTTTCTTAAAGATTAAGAGAATGAACTATAAGGAATTTTGGTCTCGAAGAGGGAAATGGATTTAAGATTCAAGCGAACAGGTGCATTTATGCAACGGCATGGAAAAATATGTTATTACACTTATTTCAAAAGGTTTGACATCTGTTACCGATTTTATTTAATCTATTACTCTCTTGTTTTTTTTTCTCACTTTTCCATTTATTTTGAATTTTTAAATTTTAATTTACTAATTCAACTTATTACAATGAAAAATTTAGAAAAAATAAATTTATTAAAAAACATCCATACCTCTGTGACAATTGAAGATATTAAAAAAAATCTCTACCTCCGTGACAATGGCACATTTCGGTACACAAATAGTGTCAAGACTAAACATCACTATTGTTTTGTCCACTTCTAGGAAATTATGAAGAAAAGATTTAAGGAAATTGTGAATAGTAAAAATAAAGAAAGAAAATTAATTTGAAATTTATAATGAATAATAATAGCATTCCACATTTTACTATATAAGAGGTCAAATTTTAACCATGATAGTATTTGGTTTCATGTATGATATTAAGATTAAATGTTAACACAAAGTACTTAAACTCACTAGAGACGGTGCTAGTGACAACTACAAGAGACACTAGCTTTTTTTACGATATTATCTACCTTGAAACTATATTTTGGTCTTTGAGTAAGACCTAAAACTATATTTGATTGACTAAGCAATATCTTTCTCGGAGGTAAGAAAACATGTTAATGGTCAAAAACCACAAAGTATCCAACAAGAATAGAACACCCCCTTGAGAACCACCAACAAATCATTTCAGATGACATAGTTTTTTAAAATAACAATAATAAATCAACCAACCTTAATAAATAACAACTAATAATCACTATCTCATACCCAATTTACATTAATACCTACATATAATATATCAAATAAAAAGATTATGTTAACATATGTTAACATTTTGATGTAGCCATCAAACCTAAATTCCAAAACCAATTCACTACATGCCAAGAGTCTTATAATTACGGGAACCTATCATCTATTCTGGCTTTTTAGTCATAGGAATTTATGGATAAATGACCACGTATACAAGTGCAAACATGAATAATAGAACACTTATAAATATATAGAGAGATATAAAAATAGAAATAGTTGGAAGCCATCAGCATTGTCATACTATCCTCACCTCGTCGTTGTGTGGGACATTTCACGTCAATATGCATTATTATTTCCATGGTCAAAGCATAAAATTTGTGTGTGGCTATATTATTGATGGCGTGACAAATTAAATTAAATTATAATCATAACACTTAGATATTTATATAAAGAATTATTGGAAAATATTACATTTATCGAAACGATTTTATTTATTTAAATTAATATGATATAGTTATAAGAATATTATATTATTTAAATTTGTATATTCAATTTTATATATTACATATAATATAATATGTAGTTTACATCCCACCTCAAAGTGTGTACCCATAATTTTCTTTTAAGGGACGATCCCCTATCACCATTCGCATACTACCCTTACCTCATTTATTTCAATGACTTTTTACTTTATAATATAATATAGTTATAAGAATATTATATTATTTAAATTTTTATATTCAACTTTTATATATAATATATAGTTTACATTCCACCTCAAGTACTAATAAGGACAAGATTTCAATGACTTTTTAATTTAGAATATGATATAGTTATAAGAATATTCTGTTATTTAATTTTTTATATTCAACTTTTATATATAATATATAGTTTACATCCCACCTCAACCTCAAAGTGAGTACTAAAGACAAGATTTCAATGACTTTTTAATTTATAATATGATATAGTTATAAAAATATTATGTTATTTAAAATTTTATATTCAATTTTTATATATAATATATAGTTTACATCCCACCTCAAAGTAAGTACTAAGGATTTTTATATATAATATATAGTTTACATCCCACCTCAAAGTAAGTACTAAGGATAAGATTTAGAGAAAAAAAACTTAAGGCTTTAAATATGATTGTAACAATAATTAAGAAATAGAGATATTAAGGACACGATTTTTTCTATAATTATGCAATTTAAGAAAATTTAAAAAACCTAAAACATAAAGAATTATTAGAAAATTTTGTTTTTCTTTAATTTTGAAACTTCAAATACTTTTTGAGACTAAAAACAAGTTTCAAACAACTTAGAGAGTTAAGAAGACCCCCACAAAGAAAACGTGCGGCTTTAAGAGGTTGAAAAGAAGAGAAACACTATCTCCCAAGACTCACACACTTCTATATCCACTAAAAGGAGTGTACGTGCACACTTATCCCTTCATTAAGGAGTGTATATATGCTATTGTGCTTTAAAAGACAAGCATATATAACCTAGAAACCCAAGAGAAACTTAAAAGGAACTAGATCAAAAGCCTAAAATTGAAGGCTTGGGGTTTGAAACAACAGTTACAAAATAAGAAACAAAAATAAAGCAAAGAAGATCAAAAGAAAACAAAAAGAAATTACCTAATTCGAACCCAAAAGAGAACTCCCCATTGGAGTCGCCAATTCAATTTCGAGGATAAATCCCCCTATGATCTAGGCTGAAAGATCACACAGAGTATGCACTCCAAGTACTACCTCTATCTAAAAGAAGCAGTTAAGAATTCATAAACAACCAACTACTATTGAGCAAAAAGATGACAAACCTAGATCCTAACATTTGGAGAAGATTCCTTGCACAAATCCATGCTCCAATCTTTTGCTCCAAATCTTTCTTTGTCAACCTACACACAAAGAGAAAGAATGTTGCAAAGAAGGTAGTTACAACAACTAACTCTTAGTTGTACTAACTAGGATTAATATGTTAGTTTCAAGATAATCAAATACACACATATATTATGAATGTAAATCAATAACATAAGATTGATACAAAAAAGAGAGTTCTCATTATATTAACATCATGAAATAAAAGACATATACAACATGATATTGATGTGGCACTACTTGGAAATTATATCTGAATTCCTTCCTCAACCCTGACCACAAAAGATGTCTCGTACCTCTTGACTCCACAAAAGAAAATTTAAGGAAAAAGAATGAGTCTCTTCCTGAACATGATAGATGAGCAAGGTGCTGCAAACAAAGGTTTCCAAAAATGAAGGGGGAATATTAAAAAACAAAGAATGGGTTTGCAAACTCTGTGGAAGTTTGCTAGCATAATGATGCTTCAATGGATGCTTTCTCTCCTATAACCAATGACATGTATTTATACTTCAAAAAGTTGGTTGGAGTAGTTATACATGGGTTATAGGAGGTAATGAACTAGAGAAAAACATGAGCTTCGCCCGAAAATTCACATTTTACATATTTTTTGTGTCAAATAAACGCATATGCATGATGCTAAGGAGTAAAGTGCATACACAAAGTTACATATACACCTTGTCAAATCAAAAGTAGTGTATGAATTTCCAGAAGGAGTTTCTTAAAGATTCAAAGGAGGAACTATAAGGAATTTTTGTCTCGAATAGGGAAATGGACTTAAGATTCAAGCCAACAAGTGCATCTATGCAAGGGCGTGGAAAAAATATGCTATAACACTTACTTCATAAGGTTTGACCTCCTTTACTGATTTTATTTAATCTATTACTCTCTTTTTCTTTCTCACTTTTCCATTTATTTATTTTGAATTTTTAATTTTTAAATTTTTTAATCTTATATTTTAATTTATTAATTCAACTTATTACAATGAAAAATTTAGAAAAAATAAATTTATTAAAAAACACACATACCTCTGTGACAATTGAAGATATTAAAAAAAAATCTCTACCTCTTTGACAATGGCACATTTCGGTACACAAATAGTGTCAAGACATTTCACGAAATTGTGAATAGAAAAAATAAGGAAAGAAAATTAATTTGAAATTAATAATGCATAATAATAGCATTCCACATTTTACTATAGAAGAGGTCAAATTTTAACCATGATAATGTTTGGTTTCATGTATGATATTAAGACTAAATGTTGTCAAAAAAACACTTAAACCCACTAGAGACACTGTGAGTAACAACTACAAGAGACACTAGCTTTCTTTAGGATACTATCTAGCTTGAAACTATATTTTGGTCCTTGAGTAAGACCTAAAATTATCTTTGATTGACTAAGCAATGTCTTCCTCGAAGGTAAGAAAACATGTTAATGGTCCAAGACCATGAGGCATCTAACAAGAGTAGAACTCCCCCTTAAGAACCACCAACAAGTCATCTCAAAGGACATAGTTTTTTAAAATAATAATGATGAATCAACCAACATGGGTGAATAACAACTAGTAATCACTATCTTACACCCAATTGACATTAATACCTACGTATACTTCAAATCTAGAGGGGGGTAGGGTATGTATACCTCCATAGAATTTACCAGTCAAATCATTGGGTGGAGGGGGTCTCATACACCAATTTGGTGTGGCGTGGCCGTAACCTTAAAAATAGATTATTATTATTATTATTATTATTATTATACTATCTCTTAACATTTTTATTATTATTATACTATCTCTTAACATTTTGATGTAGCCATCAAAGCTAGATTCCAAGACGAAATGTACTACATGCCAAGAATCATTTAGTTACGAGAATATGCATTAGTATTTTCATGGTCAAAGCATAATTTTTTTGTAGAGTATTTTATTGATGACGTGACAAACACCACTTAGATATTTATATAAAGATATAAAGAGTTATTAAAAAACATTACATTTATATAGAGTATTTTATTGACGATGTGAGAAATACCACTTAGATATTTATATAAAAATATAAAGAGTTATTAAAAAACATTACATTTATAGAAACGATTTTATTTATTGTACTACCGAAGGTAGTATATAGCAATGAGTTAGCATTGACTTTTATATTAGTTTTGTGTTGACTTGAAAAATTTATATCAATTTAAATGTTCAACATAACAATTAAAAAAAAATATTTTTTTTAAAAACAAAAATTGTATTTTTTTAACTTTTCATTGGTCAATAACTTGATAGTGTTATTGCAGCCTTCACGTATTTCGAAACGTTAAATTAATGAGAAAAGACAAGACCACAAAAAAACTCTCATGTTATGATGTGGCTTTTGGTACCTTTGTGTTTGGTTGTTATGAATCTATAACATGCTATCAATATGCTAGAAGCTTCCTTTTGATTGAATGCCTACCTGGGGATGCGCTTTTCGATCAATAATAAAAGATGGATGGTAATGGTCCTCATCAACTCTTTTTATACTTACTTCACTTATTTAAGAAAAAAGTAAAGTAGTGCGTCCTTGCTACTCTTATCCTTAGATACTTTTTCACCTGCCCTAAGGAAGTGCTAACCGGAAGCTGACTTAACCATTTACCCAAGTTATTCTATCAGTTTTTTAATAAAAAACTATTTAATAACTAAATAAAAATAAAAAATTTCCATCAAATTCTTTTTTATTTCAGGGTTTAATTATTATGTACAATAAAATTCTAAAATAATATATTTTACAATTTTTTTATTTAATTTTTAATAAAAAAATTAAATGAATGTAAATCTCTATTGATTTGAATTTTATCAAAAATACATAAAAGTCAAATTTTTTAAAATTCTATTTTTTATTATTAAAAATAAATTTATATTATTTATATTTTTTAATTTAATCAAATTTAAAATTTAAAACTTATTAAAACATAAATATATAAAAAAAAAATTAAAAACACAATT
>SNQJ01S0011363.1:26916-41330 GCA_010110895.2 Picea sitchensis
GCATAGTCAGTGCTGTTGATTGTAACTGTTGAGTCTAAGAGGGAGTGTTAAATATATTGTACCCTCAACAGTATGACCGTACACTGCCAGCTATACTGGACAGTTGTACTTTATATTTTTGTCTTTCTTGAGCATATATAGCTCAACCATCTTACATTGTAACAAAGTTCTAAGTTCTGTACTTCTTCTGTACTTCTTCATACATTTCAATATACTATTCTATTCTCTCTGCATTTCTCTTTGCTTCACAATTTATCAGTGACTCCCTTTTCCTGGCTTCGTTTTTCAAGGAGAGAGTCATGTATCGCTGTTGGGAAGTCGTGGGGCCTGTAGAGGCCATTTATTTATTTGTTGGCAGCATGGGAGAGGTCATTTGATCAATTTCCTACAACACCATATTGCCTTGTTCTATCAGATCTGGACCATCTTATGTATTGAGGTCAAATTTATAATAAAATCACATTATTTCTTGTGGTGTTTATTTGTTGATCATAAGGTTTTAGTTGTGTTATTTCTCTTGGTACTTGCTGTAAACATTTGCATGTAATATGAGAACTTTAGTGGTCATAAAACTCTCAAACTTTCATTGAAACTACACTTATAAATCAAACATAAAATATACAACTTTATAACAGCAGTAACAAGAATCTTATACAATAGTTTTGGGGGTTGTTGTCAAAGTGTTTGACAATAATTCTGCACAAGAGCAACTATATCGACAACGATAAATTAGTTCAGCAACAATAAGTGGTCTTTACAAAGTGTTTAGAGGGTGGTAACCAAGTGTTTGACAAATCTCCACACCGTAAATAAGCCTAAGAAAACTACAAAAACAAAAAGGGAGTTATGGTATCAACAAAACACTTTAGGATATTGAATGAAGAAAAAAATATTTATTATAGCCATAAGGAGGGACATTACAATGGTATCAAAGATTGTATTCCTTCCAATCTGTGTATTTAGTGGAGTTGAATCTTAGGTACACGTGTCTCTTGTTGTTTAATTGATCTATGTGAACCCGTTTGAACCTCCTTAGAAAGGTGGCAACCCTCCCACAACTCAGATTTATCAGATTGTTAGAGTTTGCAACACAATTGCAGAATTCGCTGCAAAATTTCTTGGACGTGATGATTTCAAATTTTCTGCAAAATGCCGAACTGGGTTGGGTTGATTTTTAGTCAGCAAATCAACTATATTATGATTCATATTCACAAAATATATTAGAAGAACCTAGATCGGAATTTAAAATTTATGATGAAAATACGATTCTACTATGTACTAATTTGTTGTAATCTTTTTCAATTTAGTTCGCAACGCACAGTCAAGTTTTTAGTGCATAGTTATGTTTGCAGTCCACATTCAAGTTTGTGGCACATAGTTAAGTTTGGAGTGCATGGTCAAGTTTGCAGTGCACAATTAAGTTTGCAGCGAACAATTAAGTTTGTAAAACAATATTGGTGCTATCATATTCTAAGGAGCAGTTTGCTTGCAAGTTGATAGATGGTCACATTTAAGTCAACATGTACATAGTGGTGGATGAAATCATCTACTACAATGGTAGCATATAAATGGTTCGAGAGTCCATGCTTAGAGAGGATATCGTGAGCGTTATGCATGATACACCCTTTGAAGGACATCATGGGTACTCCATAACTTACTAGTGGATCAGAGAGAGGTTCTCATAGAAGGACCTCGAGGATGATGTGTTGAGACATTTGAGGGAGTGCATGACTTTTCAATAGAACTAGTCATAGGTGTAAGTCATGGAATGCGTTTATTTCATTCACCGTCGATTGACAAAGTTGTCACAAGTCGGTGGACCAAGGTAGCATAGTTTTTTTTTGAGAGAGGTGTTTAGAATCGATGGGTTTTCTGAGTATGTTTACAGTGTTCAGGACAACACATTTTCCAGCATATTTTGGTAGGGGTTATGAGGATAGCATGAATAAAGTTGTTTCCTAGTACTTTCTTTCCATCAATTGGATGTGATACTTGGCATATTTGGTTTCCAGTGGTTATGAGTATAGAAACATGGTATTTGGTCGGTTCGAGGGATGGTCGAGACCTAGTTTGGTTGCGGGTTCTACAAGGTCATTTGATTGGTCTGTTTTAGTTTTGGGATGCATCAAGAGGATATTTTGGAATGAATTTTATATGGTAGGAAAAAATTTATATCTCCTAACCTAGGATAGGGTATGGAAGTGGTCTTCTAGTCCTTGAATTGGCTGAGGTACATTTGCAAAAGATGATCCTTGATAGTGGGGGCGGTTCTTCGACACATTACAGTTTGGGGTTCCATGAGAGGAGGATGCTTTCTAGGAATGAGAATCATATATTTGTGATCAGAGCGGTGCAACATCAACATGGTGGATCCTTTATTGGGATATCATGGGACCTGGGGACTTCATAGTTTAATAGTTTGGAAAAATGTACAGGTGCGATAGTTAGTTTTAATTATCAAGAGATAATTTATATAGTGCATTGGACTGGATTCCTAGGAGGGAGATTCTATGTGGGATTAAATGAGCCCTTACTATATGTTATTCTTCTCTTAATTGATGGAATTTAGATGGCATGTTTCTTTAGTAAATCACAGGTTAATATCGTGGGCAGCAGGTGCTCTACATCATTCATATTGGTTTGGGAGCCTGGGGTCATTCTCATTTATGGTTGGGTTCTGCTTGTTTTGGGTATGGTGGTGTTTTCATTGCTTGAGGAAAAGCAATGTCAGGAAAGGAGGACTACAATTTCCACTTCCAAATGATCACCCTAGGAGGATGACTTGTTGGCCTATTTTATTTTTGTATACCATAGTCGATTAAAAAGGGGATTAATAGATTAACTATTTAATTTCAATTGCAGGAAAAGGATACTTTATAAAGTAACATTGAATAATTAAAAAGTGACTTGAAGAATAAAGTGAATAAAACCTTATAAAGTCACTTTAATCACTTAAGTGAAGTAAAAAGATAAAAGGGTCATAAAAAATGTGACAGGGATAAAAAAATATGATAGTTCATTCTCTCATTACCTTGATGATTATTTTGATATTAGTTTGGAGATATGTTGTATCCTTTGGGGGTTTTTCTTAAGCCCTAGTTTTGATTGGTTCCAGTGGTGAAAGATTCCACCATATCTAAAAAATGTTTTGGTGGTGAGATACCCACCTAGCCATTTGGTAGGGAATATTATTCATATCTTCCACTTGCAATCATTGTTCAAAAGTTGGATCAAGATTTTGCAGCAACATGGGTTTATAGAAAACATGTTTCTTCTTATGCAAGATGAGATACACTTGGAGGGCAATTTGTTTGAGTAGAGATTGATTTCTTCTTGTTGGGATGAGTTTTCCTATGGTTGAGATGACATCCATTGGTTGTGGGGGTATTTCTGGAAAGAGGGCCGAGTTTTTTGGTTGAGAATGACTGACTTTTCTTTTGTGCCTAATTTCTTTGTTCTTGGTCAAGTGCCCTTTTGCTAAGCGAGTTTCAATGTTGGAAGGGGATGAGTATTTTATGATAAGGTTGATTTAATAGTGTGGATGCTTATTTATTTTGGGAGGTTTTTCTAGCTCTTAGAGGAGGTCGAGATTCCTATTATTGAAGTTGTATTTATTTAATATAAATCATATCTCCTTTGTGGAGGTCGTGACTCCCTTTTGTTGGAAACATTTTTCAAGGAGTGAGTCATATCTATTTTTTTGGAAGTAGTAGGGAATGTATAGGCCATTTATTTATCAATTAGTAGCTTGGGAGAGGTCGTTTGATTCCCCAAAAACCATCTACAACACCATATTCCCTTATTTTATCAGATCTAGACCATCATATGTATTGAGTTCACAATTATAATAAAATAATATTATTTCTTTTGTTTTTTATTTGTTGATAATGGTGTTTTAGTTGTGTTATTTCTCTTAGTACTTTCTATAAAATTTTGTATGTAATATGTGAAATTTAATCGGAATCCAATCCTCAACCTTCCATTGAAACTACACTTAGAAACCAACCAACAAACATAGAACTTGTAAAGACCGAGTCGTTATGACTACATGCAATGCAAAGCAAGTAAGATTTTGTTTTTTTGTTTTGGGCAAGAAGGCAATCAGCGACAACAATTAATCAACACAACTTGACGATGAACACAACTTATGCATTCAAAAAACATAAAACAATGACCCAACATACTAGAACATAATGCAACTGGATGAAACATGCGATAATCAATAGATAGATAAAAGAAACTACCCGCCTGACACAAGCAAGGCAAGGCCTATAAGCTAAATGGAAACATCAACAATACTGTCACAACAACTTCGACGATCAGTAACTATAAACCTCTACGGTGAGAAATCCAATAACATTAAGATGTTACAACACCAAGTACCAACCTCAATTAGAATGAACCATACGCCCACATTGAGAAGCATAAGACTTTGCACAGGTTATCATTCGCATCTATCAATCAGGGCATGCAATGATCCCCTCATCAGGAATCATGCCATCACAATGCAACAGACGTGACCGTAACCATGACACAACATAACATATCTATACTTTTAAACCAAGCAAACTCCCTTGTGCTAGGAGACCGCATTATCCTCCAATAAATAAGTGAAGACTACAAGAAAAATTAATTTCTATTGCCACCTATGGCAACACTAAATAATTGATTGATAGAAAAAATTAACTCAACAAAGTAGGAATACTGGAGTAATAGATTTTACTAACATGGAATATACCTATCTATGAACAAATAATGGCCATACACCAGGCTTAAAGAGTTGATCTATGAAAATATAGATGGAATTACGATCTAGTTCTTCTCGTTAAGGTTTTACCATGTTCATTGGTAGATACGAGACTGAAATCCAAACAAATTAAGTTAATGACAAGGATATTTAAACACTGATAATATCCACATAATCTAAAAGGGGAGAAAACAACTATACTCATCCACTGGAATTGATAAGACATTTATAATTACTCCTCTCAGTTTTAAAATTAAAGATCATTAATTTTCAATAGGATAATAGGAGTAATCGATTTGCAAGGTTTTAAATTCCAGATTCCTTCAATGTAATGGATAAAATAGAGTGGAAATAATTCCTCACTGGACATAACCTTGAATGTTCTATGAGCGCCTTCCTTGGATTGGGCTCTATTTTTGTTTTTGTTTTGTTAAGATGATCTCTCAATCACTAGTCAACCATCCACAAGTTCTATACAAGAAATGAATCTCTCCTCTCTAGATCAAGGATTGTGAGAGTGTACAAGGCCAATGATAAATAATCAATTGGTTGATATCGCTGGAGATTAAGATCATATAAATACATAGGAAATAAACTATTCGTAAAACAAAATGGATATCTAATTAAAGGATGCCATTGACGTGTGATTTTTTACTATTAGGTAAATAAATTTTACCCTCAGCAAAACCAAATGGCAAAGCTATCTAATTTTTGAAAAAATGAGAACAAGGATTTATAACCTGCCACCAACTCAGATTTGCTCCATCATTTGTCTTTGTAAATTTTGATGCATTCTGTAAAGTATTAATTTCAAATTCAATAACATTAAAATTTCCTTTAATGACCTATATGAAGATCCATCCAGCTTACTTAGTCAGCTTCCAACTTAGTCTAACAATATTATCGTTGAGTAATAATAAAAGGTTGTCTAGCTATCTATATAAAAAGGGGCGATATCTATCATATATATATAATCGATGTCATATAATAATCATTGTCTATATATATAATCGTTGTCTATATAATCACTGTCAAATATATAGTCGTTTTCATATATAACTGTTGACTATGTAATCATTGTCTTATATATAATCATTGTCGTAGATCGTTGTGTAAATAACCATAACTATTTGATAATAATATCATTGTCAAAAAAAAAATATGGTCCATATGATCATTGTGTAACTATATGATCCATGTGAACCATAAATATCATTGGGTAAATAACAATATGGATGAAATTTACCGAGGATAACATCACTGTGTGCATAACATTTACGGTGTGAATAAATATCACTGTGTCGATAACATTTACGATGCGGATAACATTTACTGTGTAAATAACAATATCGTTGTGTGAATAACATTTACTGTGTGGATAACCTTTACTTTGTGGATAACATTTATTGTGAAAATAACAACATCGTTGTGTGGATAACATTTACCGTATAAATAACAATATGGATAACATTTACTGTGAATAACATCGTTGTGTGAAAAACATTTACTGTGTGAATAAATATCATTTTTCATTAATGTTATCTAAGAATAATCATTTATGTGAAATCGTTGTCAATAAATATTAATTTCACAGTCACACTATATGTATAAAATCATTTTCATACATATATTAAATTTGTTGTCCATTCAATGTATAAACGTTGTCTATTAATATTACTGGGTAAAACAAATTGGGCAAAAACGGATTGGGTTAAATGAATTGGGAAAAAATGAATTGGGTAAAACGAATTGGTAAAAAGAAAAAATATTTCTTCATAGATTAATCCTTCACGAATTAATTACTCAAATATTAATCATTGAACATTAATCTCAATCCAGCATAGAGATGCTCACTCAACAGAGAGTTTAAACATGCAAGGATTTAGTCATTCAAACGCAGAGTTTAAACACTTAAGGATTAAACATTCAAAGGCAGAGTTTAAAATTTTTGGGATTGGTAATGCAAATTGCAGAGTTTAAACATTGAGGGATTAATCATTCCAACATAGAGTTAATCATTCACAAATAAGGCGCAAACATTAGAGATTAATCATAAGAGAAAAACATAGAGGTAAGTAAGGGATAGATAGTTGGGCAAAAATTTATCCTTCACTTATTATCCATGCATAGGAAAGCAGGGCATTTAAATCTCAATATTAAACACCAGAGTGAATACAATCGATTAGGCTCCTCACTAACTCCTCAAGCAGAGACTAATAACTTAAGGATAAGGGTCAGAAGAAAAAAAACAATTTTTGTTCGTATTAAATCAACAAAAACAACCTAGAGAAGTCTTTGCAATTAGAGTTGGGGTTCTCCATGGGAAATCATTTCAAAATACAACGAGCATAAGGTTGGGATAAATCTAAGTTCTCTGATCATAAAATGATGGGCTCATCAAGACAATTTGTTGAAGATAAAAATGAAATCTATGGATAGTGTTATGTTCAATAAAACATAAACTTTAACAGAGTAGAAGTACATTACTAAAGGTGCAGGGAAAATATTTAAACTACCATTCAATATAAATATACCCATGTGTACTGTAGCCAAATGTGAAATCTCTGAGTGGTTGTCCTGCAGGTGCTCTGTCAAGCTCCCGCTTGACAACCGATGTGACTTCATCGGTACCTCCCAGCCAACGCTAGGGGTACACTTCTTCCCCCTAAGCCCCCTGAACCTTAAAAGGGCCACACACACAATACCAGAAAATTCTAGCACCCAACTCCCCTTGCAAGTTAGAGCTACCACTCGTTACCCGAGCTGGGTATCCCAACTCCCACAAGAGAAAGTCTAGTCAAGATAAAATTTCAGCAGCATAACGTTACGTAAAAATATGAGATCCATACTCCTCCTCCTCCATTCTTTTTATACAATTTTCAAGTAATTATTTGACCAAATTCTCATTAAATTCTTTTTTTATTAAATTAATTTAAAAAAACCTCCCTCGTACACATGTCGCCTGATCCCCTAGATACACCATAAAATCAATTTTATTAATTAATTAAATATTCATATTTCCCTCACCCACCTAAAAGCGTTCCTAAAAACAGTCCTCAGTGTCCCAATATTCCCTTACAATTCTTAAATGAATTACGCCTTACTTAATTGCTAGTTGAGTTCATAAATAAAAGGTTCTCAAGGCAAGATTCCTTACTAAGTTAGACATTCAATTTTTTTCTTTACGTTTCCCCTTTTCTTTTAAGTTTCCCTCCTTTTCCTTTTTTAACTAAAAATCAATTTAGCAAGTGTAGATAAAAAAACCATTTACCCTTTTTTCTCTTTAATTAAAAAATAATTTTAACAAGTGTAGATAAAAACAACCATTTACCTTCTTTTCTTTTAAACTAAAATTCAATTTAACAAATGTAGATAAAAACAACTATTACTCCTTTTTAAAAATTTAATCCTCCGTTATAATTTTTTTTTTTTTTATGTCTGGAGGAATCAACACTAGTTGGGTAGGTGCTCGCGTTACACGTGGCCATGTTATCCAACTGCTACCACTATAACCTCCAGGTGTTCCCACGAGGCCCCATACGCGGCACACATTGTAAGTCGGGGGGAGTTGAACTCGAAACCTCATGGAACTTTATTTTCACGACACTTTCCAATTGAGCTGCCCCCCCGGGGGCATCCTCCATTAAATTTTTTACTTTAATAAATAGGTTTGAATTTCTTACCCCCCCTTCTTGTTACATGTTTATTTATTATATATATATATTTTTTACCACATGTTCTACTTAGACCTAGGTTTTAATTTCACTAGGCTCGGGGACATTTTTTATTAGGAATTTTTTCTTAAACCTTACTTATCACATCATTCATTTTAAGGCCGACTAGGTTTATTCACTTACTATTTAAAATCGTGACGTGGCCTTCAGGACGCACTAGGTGCTCCAAGGGTTCAACTCACCTCTTTCCGTTTTCCTTGCGCGACACGCCGTTCAAGATGAACTACGTGCTCCAAGGGTGCCACTCGCATGTTTCCGTTTTCTTTTCGTGAGGTGCCCTTCAAGAGGCAGTACATGCTTCAAGGGTGCCACTCGCCTCTTCACTAAATTTGGTAGACGTCAAACCCCTGGAGTCAATACTCCGCAAGGTGATATTTTGGGATACTAAGGGCCTCTAAGGAATAAGGCCCATGTTCTTTAAAATCATCGTGAATGATTGTCACAGTCTTCCTAGATGACATCATGGGTCTTCTCAAACTAGGTAATCGTTAACCTACAATTTGAGCCACACCAAGAGTGCTAATAGGTTGTGGTAGGGCTACTGCCACACCTCTCCTTCAATGTCTCTGGTTGTTGTGCGTTACCCCTCTACTCCAAATGTGAATCTGGTCAGCAAGTGATCGTTAGCGTGCATCCAATAGCGAATCATGTCAACAATAATAATCAATCATCATAACATATAATCATATGTAGATTTGTCAAATCAACAACATTCATCCCTAACAGTTCACTCCCTAACTCGATCTGGAGTCCAAGGGGTTTCATCGATGCCTCTGCATCCTCAATGTTTGGGGTCCTACACACTTAGGAGAACCCAGTCAATAGCACCTATCTACGTAAATACAACAAAGTAACATCTCATCAAATCCACAATATCTCATAATCATAATTAAAACGACCAATAGTATATAACCCGGATCACTTGCACACAAGTGTCCTCAAAGAATAAGTTCGCTTAGTGCGCGCAAGAGTGGGATGTTACACAACTTCATAACAACAATTAAAATCAAGTTAAACAATGGTTTTGGGGGTTGTTGTGAAAGTGTTTGATAGTAATCCTCAACCAAAGGAATCGTGTCACCAACCATAAAATTAGTTCAACAACAAGAAGTGAGATTTACATAGGGTTTGGAGGGTTCCAACCAAGTGTTTAACAAATATTCACACTAGAAATAAATTTAAGAACTATTGGAATACTCAGATGGGGGGTGAATCGATATTAGTAACTTTTTAGCATTTTTAAACACGATATGAAAGAATTTAATACATCAACAATTTATCACTTATGATTTCATTCAATATACCATAAACATGTAACCAAAAATACATAGTACAAAAGAATTTTATGTGGAAAACCAAATGGGAGAAAACCACATAATGCTTTCTTATATATCAAAAGATTACATTTGTATGAACCACCAACTTCCAAAATTCTCCAGCACCAACTCGAAGGAGGCACCAACTACATTATTTACAATCTTTGGCCTAAAGGAAGCTACAACTCCCTAGGTTCTCCATCTCCAACTGGAAGCAGAGTCCAACCCCTTAGTTTATAGGATCCAACCTAAAGGAAGCTACAACTCCCGTTCCTTGCCCCTTCCTTCCTCCCTTGAATATAAGTTGAGGCTCAACATATCACTGTTACTATCACTGATACTTAATGTCATTGATATTGATACAAGATCATCATGAAAACCAAATCCACCTAAATAAACACATAATACCGATTCCAATATCACCAAGAACATTTCTCACAACATATGCCAAACATCACCAAGACATGCCTAATCATGTACCATAATCTCCAAGATGTACAACAAATCATGTGTTATGTCCCTCAAGATATGCCTCAAATAATATACCATAACATTAAGATGAAAACTTCAATACATATATAATATCAAATCTTTATATCATATCAGAACTTGATGCATAAGATCACATACAAATCGACTAGAAAAAACAGGGTATCTCCTTATTCAACCTTTCCTTCAGCCTCGCTAGACCAAACTGGGAAACTCGTAGGGCCTCGCTTCATGATCCCTATGCAACCTATGGGGGCCTCATGTGACAAAATATACCAAACCTCCAGGGGTCTACTCAATTAGGGTTAAAAAAACCCTTCTCCAATCTACGGCTCCAAGACTTCCTTCTTCTCAGTCCCCCACTATCTCATACTTTCTTAATTTCTTACATGATTTATCATATGAGAGGATTTTTAATGTTTATTTATATTGTTCCATGTAACTCCTTTATTTGAATTTAGGGCAAAGTTATAACTTCTTATTTCCAATCATTTTTCTCATTTAATTAACTTTTGGGCCAACTTGTAACTCCTTGTTGCAATTATTTAGGGGCTTCCTAACCATACTTCGGGGATTCATATTTAAGAGGATATAAATTCTCAACTGTGAGTAACCACTTGGCATTCCACCTACTATTTGAAATGACGTGATGAGTATTATCCATCTATGAGAGATTTTCATGTATTTGCAATGTCCTTCACCCTCATTTTCTCCATTCAACTTCAGGATTAATGACCACTCCTCTAGGGATTCATAACTACTTAACCACTCAAACATACATCAAGGGATTCTTGTAGACTTCTTGAGAGAGTCTTCCCATGGGGGCCATGCTTAAAGGTACACCATAAGGGGGCCACTTTGGATACTTTTTCAAATACACCCATTACTGATAGAGTCTTATGAACTTCTTCTATGATTGACATCAATGAAAACCATTTTTCAAACAAAATCCCCCTTTGGAATTGATGGAAACACTCATACTCCTCCTGTGATCATTTTTCCACTTGTCGTCATGCTTGTTAACTTTCTCTCCCAATTTCATTCTTTCTCTCCCCATTTGAAATCAATGGAAAAAGGGTAACTTCTTTTGACGATTCCCCACTATCTTCTTTGCAATATGTTGTGTATATTAATGTGGGGTTCCTCATGTAACCTACTAATATATATTAAAAGCGTTCATGTGAAAGTTCCTTCATTACTTGACTTCGAATATGAATGGATTGTCATGTCTTTACTGAGCATAAATCAATGACATAATCATTCAATAAGTTCCTCCTGACAATATAACTCCTTCTGATGGTTTCTCTCCCCCTATCTCGCTATGCATGTTATAGATTTCATTCGTGTGACTACTTGGTTCCACCTGTCAATATTATTCTTTTTCTTAGACACATTCTTTACTGAAAAATCCTCTTGATGATAATGCCAACGAGTCCATCTCCCTTTATGCAATTCCTAGTGATTTCACGTTTTCATCCATTATCATGTTTATTGTCTAGTTCTATTCAAGTGTTGTCTTCTATAACTTCCAAATATATCATGAATTCATCGTAGTTTATATGTCATAAAATTGTCCATGACTCTTTTACTCAACTTCACACAATGTAGATTACTCTGCCACCTCAATATTTTGAGATCTTCGTCGAATCTGTTACAACTGATCAGTGCATATTCCTACTTCTCAAGCTAAATCAAATATGTCCACTAGTCTACTCTATCTTCAAATCAAACTCTAGAACTCTGGATGGGAATGTTTTATGAAAACTACTCCTTAAGCAACCAATATTTCATGAGACATTTTGTACTACTCTCACCAAAACATTGAAAATATGCCTTCCCAAAATGTCTTAACACTTCACACTACCTGAAAGATAGTTCTCTAAACAGTTGTTGCTTAGAGTCCTATTCAACATTCATATTTATTGGAAGTCTCCAAGTTAGATGGATTAGCACAATACATAATCATGCTCATTCATATTTATTGGAAGTCTCCAAGTTAGATGGCTTAGCACAATACATAAGCATGCTCTGTTGTAGGATCATCATTCTTAATTATGACATCTTCCTCTTTACTTGTACATTCATCATAATTTCACAACTTTGTAAATTATGTGAGTATGATCTATAAGAGTTCTTCATTCACCTACTCTTCTTTATTTTATTTTATTCTCCAAACCTTCGTGATATCATTCTTTTCATTCAAGGAAAACTTCAACATGGGTAACATCGCCACATACACCAATTTTATTTTTTTAAGAGTAATAATACACTGTCATGTAGCAAGTGATATATTTATCATACGATTGTTCTTGTTGTATTTCACAATACCGTGAATAGTGCTACTCTATAATTATTTTGTATTCATTGTTTATTTTCATACTAATGTATGAAATAGTGGACTTTCCAGTCACATTTATTGTTAAGTCGACTCTTGTTATCCTTCTCTAGAAACTACTAATTGACATGTATGTAAGTTCATTATGTTTATTGAATTTTACATGCTATAATTATCATTCTTTGCATTCCATATGATATATGTTTGGCAACTATTACATCAATCCAAAGATTGATCTTATTCATTGAATGGGTAATGCCCACTATAAAAAAATTTATATATAAATTATATCCGTTAACTATATATTCATTCATAAGCTATATATTTATACTCCATGATCCCTATTAAATGTGGTTCCTTTACACTTCTATACTATTCTTTATCAATTGTTAAAATTAGTTATTAATCTTGAACGCTCCATAACCTCGTGAGACTCCATTCCACTTCCCTTACATAATTAGAGGAAATTGAATCCTATTGTTTTCCATTACAAATATAATTATCCCTTGTAATTATCCCTCGTTCCAAGATTAGGGATTTCCATTTCAGAATATATAATAAAACTATCATTTCCGTGCTAACAATTTGGTGAAATCGATCCACACTTAGCTTATGAAAACTTTGTTACGTCTTTAAGAACACGTCTTCACCTTAATGACATGGTGGTGTATTCAATTCTTAACTAGTCATATTAGATATGACTTATATGCGAGCTCTGTCGTTGTCTCTCGGATACCCATGAATTAATCTCTGAGTTAACTCCATAATTATAATGGCTCCGTTGGTGCCATTACTACTGTCAACTACTACGAGTACAAGCCATTAAGTTAGCTTGGGAAAATAGGTTTTCTCTACCACCTTCTAGATGAGTCTAGGTTTGCAATAATTGCAGAGGTCAATAGTGTTTATCACACGACTATGTGAACTTTTATCTTTGACAAACAAACGCATACCATGACTTTCATGGCGTTACGATAGACAACTTCGAGGATTGTATTTCATCTCTAAAGAAATGTATTAAATTTATGCTTTAATACCTTTCACAATCCTCTCTGGATTGTTCCATATGATTCATATGTTTGCTTAATTTACATTGTAGATAAAATACTTTGTTGATTTTCGTCAAATCTTAAGGATTTAAACCACTGGATTCATGGTCGAGCCTCTCCAAGGTAGGGTCACCTTAATGGCAAGGGTTTGTTTTTCAAAGTTTATTACTCTAAACATAATTTTCGTGGCTTATTACGTCAAAAGGCGTACACCTATTGACAATTGATAATGGGCACAATTAATCACCTTTTAATCATAAATTTCAATCTTAGGGTTGGCAATTGAAGATGCTGGCATATTCTTGGTTGTCCTCTCTAATCAATGGATGAGATTTTGATAAATTAACTTCCGCTCATTTATAAAGGCGGGCCCGATTAAGAAGCTGGACAGATGCGTATGACCCCGTGGATGTTAACTGCTACCGTTTCATTTGTGTGGGTGTGGATGTGAAATGCTACCGTCTGTATTGTATCTATCTAGAGTTGCAACTTTTAACATTCCGTTCGGTTAAGCCAGCCATCATTCCTTCGATGAACAAGCCAGCCGTAAGCCTTTCGGCGTTCACCAGCCACCAGCTGTGAGTACTCACGGCTGTGCTAGTTATTATTGTATCAGAGTATTAATTTCACCCTGTCGTCTTTTTAAAAAATAGTTAACCATTGTGTCACTGAGAAAATAATGGGCACGAGACGTGAGAGGGACATCCAATCAAAGGTGATAAGTATTACAATAATTTATTAACG
>SNQJ01S0011363.1:51120-77755 GCA_010110895.2 Picea sitchensis
CAAGAAAACGATTACATTTATAGCTTGATACACAAGCAACGGTTTCCTATAATAGTGGATCTGATAACAGCTGTAGAGGACACGGAGGAGCCTCTATTATAACTAATTCTATTATTAGCATTTCTTCATTAATATCTAACAAAATCATTATGCTAAATTCTAGTTATAGGTAATATAGTGATGATATTGATTACTTCCCACTTCCACTCTTGAATGGCTATAGGCTTCAATAATCTAGTGGGGTGATGGTGATCAACCTTAACTTGCTTGCACTCTAAACAAATAGCAAGGTATTCAACTACTTATTTTTTATTCTAGTCCATAAATACTCTTTCTTTAACATTGTTATTTTCTTTTGATAACCAGGATGATCTTAATATGGTTTCTTATGCACTTCTTCTAGTATCATATTTTTCAATTTTGTATTGTTTGGTACATAAATTATGTTCTTAGACATGATGAAATTTTCCTTGTTGCAATTAAACTTTGTTTCTATGTTATTTAGCTGATTATTTTGACACTTTTCATGATTTTTTTTTTATTCCTCATCTTTTTCTTGCTATTACAATTTTCTGTTTTAAATTAGATTGTATATTGCTGCTGAAAATTGCATTTAAGTTCGTATTCAGTACCTCTTCTACCTTATTTTCTTTCCCTTTTATATGTTTTATTTTGAATCATACTCACTCATGAAATCCAATCATCTTCCTTGTATTTCATTCATATCTGGATCTTCAAAGAAGTATTTAAGACTGATGATGTTAGTATTGAACAAAAATATTCTACCCAATAGATAATGTTGCCACATTTTCAAAGCATGAATAATAACAAATAATTTGATATCATGAGTTGCATAATTGGTTTCATGGAGTTTCAATTTTCTTGACTCATAATCAATCACATATCCCTCATGCATTAATACTGCTCCTAATACTTTCTTTGATGCATATGTACATACTAAAAAAATATTTTTATGAATCAACTATCTTTAAAATAAGTGTGGGTTTTAATTTCTCAAAAATTTCTTGACACTTCTCATTCCACTTAAAAATAATTCCCATTTTCTATAAATTAGTGATTGGATAAGCCCGTTTTGAAAACCCTTCAATAAACATTCGTTAATACCTTTTAATGCCTATAAAGGATCGAAGATATGAGACATCCTTTGGAACCGACCAATGTAAAATTGCATTGAACTTTTCAAAGTCAACTGAGATCCCTTCTCTTCAGATCACATGTCCTAAGTATTGTACTTTACTATGATAGAATTCACATTCACTAAATTTTGTACATCTATTAATTCATAGATAATGAATTTTGTTAAGGTGTATCGTTAATTGAGGATTGTCATAAATCCTCCACTGTTTCCTTGTCAATATGAAAACGAATACGTTCCTTCGAATGCGCAGCTACAGTTAAATTGTAGTCGACAACAAGAGGGAAAATCATTTATTTTATTGTTTCAAATTCTTGTTGTCAAATATGTTACATTCACCTTATGGGATACGACTTTTTATATCTTTCCCTCTTACATTCACTTAACTAATTCTGACATTGTAAGTTTCACATGAAACCAGTGCGGGTTTGACACCATTATTTTAATATTGATAAATTTAACTTGGATATAGGTGGGGTGCCTAAAGCAGGGTTCTTACGAAAAATTCTAGTATTTTAGTTAATAATTATTTAAACTCAGAGCCACCGAACTACATTTAAAGATGATTGTTTTACCGTGATGTCGATTAAATGATCTGGTTGTTATGATATTGGGTTCCTGATTTACAGCTTGTAGATTAATTTATCGAGTGATTTACCCTGTAGTCATCATTAACGTTCTTATTCTATCAGACACAAGTTTACTCCCGGTTATTTATGTACTTTGATCGAAGTTAACTTATCTCAAAATAAACACGAGTGTGGAGTTATTACTCCAACTATGGGCCAACAATTATTACTCCAATGCTCAGCAGGGTTAGCAACTAAATATTATGGCATAAAAGAATGCATAAACAATTATTAAAATCTCATGAGAAATAGTGATGAATGGATCATAAAGAAGAACAAGAACACCCTTACAACTATGAGGAAAATATTTTATAGTTGGTTGAAATGTTAATCTTGATCGAAACCAAGTGGAAGGACAACGTAAGTTTCGACACTTTGCCACTTAGAAGATCACTGCGAACAATGAAGAATCCATGAAATCCCAAAGTCATGAAATAAACACCAATGAGGAAGGAGCTTCAAATGAGTTCTCAGTTGTTAGATCAAGATTTAATTTATAATTAAATGAAATAAGGTGGTCAACCTCGACACTTCGCCTCTTAGAAGATCACTGGGAACAATGAAGACTCCATGAAATCCTGAAGTCATGAAATAAACACCAACCATCAATGAGGAAGGAGCTTTGAATGTGTTCTCAGTTGTTAGATCAAGATTTAATTTATAATTAAATGTTGAGCTGTTAGATCATACTAAATGAAATAAGGTGGTAAGCTTCGACACTGACCACTCCCATGATAAGAAGTTCAAAAAAAACCAAGCATACCAGAAGGTCGGAACCCCAAAGTCTCGAAGTGAATGAGGGCCATCAGATCTTGGAAATTCATGGTGACCATTAGATGAGGATAGGCAAGTCCAATGATGGTCAACTTTGGTGGTGACTGCTATGGAAAAAAGAAGTCTGAATCATGTAGGAATACCCGAAGGTCAAATCCCCGAAGTCACAAACTCTCGTCAACCGTCGGATCAAAGGAAGAGCTGGGAAATGCCACTGACCGTTGATCGGCATAAAGTGGAAGGATAATGTAAGCTTTGAAATCATGAAGTATGGAACTAACACTAATTGTTGATTCATTTAGGGACCATTCTAGATTGTTGGATAAAGTATTGGAAAGATAGGATAAGCGGGGCTAAAGACATGAAGTTCCAGGGTAAAAATACGTCATCGGATGAAGACAAGGAAAGATCAAATAGTGAAAAAAAGTATTCGACACTTTGATGATGATCCACGGTTTATAAAAAAGTGCAAAACTCCTAGAGCCATGAAGTGAAAATCCATGATACAGGAGGGAGACATATGGCACGTGACAAATATGGCACATGACCCAATCAGTTGGTGATAAGTGTCAAAGTCTAGTTGGTACATTAGGTATATGAAAGTCACAAATCAAGGTGACATGTTGAAGCCACTCATCCAGTGCCATGTCAACAATGACATCATCATGCCACATCACTCCAGAATTACAACCTCTGAGGAGATCCCTCTTATCCTACTAGAAAACATGTTCGGTAGATCGTTGATCTAATATCCTCACGAATTAAGTTTAGGTCATTGATCTAATATCCTCACAAATCTTTCATGACCATTTGATCGAGTACAGTGGACGGATAGTGTAAGGAGTAATAACAATTGATAGAAAGTGATTGTCACAAATTTATGACTTATTCTTTAGGTAAACCTCTGGAGGGATTAGATGACTTCAAATTTCTAGCAACCCGGAGTCCTGGAGTCATGAATCACCAAATTCCTAGAGTGGACGACGAATGTCCATCTCAACTCAATATTGAGACGGAGCCGTCGATCATCTAAAGTCCAAAATTAGTCAAAGTTCAAAGAGAAATGCGGTCGTATATATCTTACCATCCCTCATAAGGTTAGATAAGTGATGAAGATTTAGAAGTGCATACTAAGTTGCATAGATGTTAGATAGAAGGAGACAACACATTTTGTTTATCGAGACCATTCGATGAGACCAGTGAAAATATCAACGGTGGAACAAAACTTTGCTACTCCAAGGATAGTTGAAATTAATCAAGGGGAATAAATATCCCGTATTCCCGAATATTCAAAATCTCTAAACAAATGAAATTCATTCATCTCAATGACTAATTATGTTGGAACCATCGATCTTCAAGAATTGAATATGATTTGGAGCCAACAAAGTGGCACAAGGATTAAACCGAACGGATCTGAGAACTTCTAGAGTAATTCTAGGCATTAGATTAGCCAACATGAGATGTAAACACTCTAGAAGGTAACACTCTGGAAGATATCTCTTCAAAAATAAGAATATTTTGGTCAATGATAAAATATCTGAAGGGTCAAAACCTAAAGGAAAAGGTTATGTTGTTGGTCTTGTGAGTTCTCAAGGTATCAATGGAGAAACACTAACACTTAGGGAAGTTCTTAGCTTGTAAGCTCATGGTCTCAAGATCATGGTCACACAAATTTTGGATTGAAGGGAGAACATATTGATTAATACTTGATTTCATTTCTGTAAATAAATGAACCAACACAAAGTCATGATTAAAGAAGAGTTAAATCATGAGAATTATGAATAAAGAATAAGAAGGGAAAATGATATTCTTTAAAGTTTAATATTATCATTTCAATGAAAAGGTACAATTTTTCAATGTCAAAAGACATCTTGATTCAAACCAAAAGACACAACAGATTAACCCTATGAATTTTGGAAAAGTATATAAGGAAAGAAAACAAAGTGGAAATAGTGTCTTGGTGGATATATAAAATCGATTGAATGAAAATTTATACTATTAGGTTGGTTCTTGTTTACAAGTTGAGTCATGTCATGAGAATTGGACTCCTCACATCTTAGTTGGATCTGAGATCAACAAGTTGGGTATTCTTATGAGGGTTGGATTCCTCACTTCTTAGTTGGATCTGAGAACTATAAGTCATGTCTTGTATTCGAGAGTTGGATCTCTCATATTCAGTTGAAGTTGAAGATATTAAAGGATTGATTTTATTTGCAATCATTAAAGTTAAATAAAAAAAAGAATGATATTCTATCTACTTCATACCGTTTGTGTTATACATGTTTATGAATAATTAATTCAACTGAATATATCTTATTCAATTAATTTAGTTAATCTATGAAAATGTGAAAAATAGCCAAAAGCTCGAGACACTGATTCACACCCCCTCTCAGTGTCAGTGTGTGTTTCAACAATTGGTATCAGAGTGGGTACCTTCAACAAATTTTGAACATTGGAAGGTAGATTCTGAAGAAATGGGTGGACAAAGGGCTCTCTTCACAAATGAAGCCCCCTTATTTGATCGAACAACATACTCTTCCTCGAGGGAAAGAATCAAATGATATCTAAAGTCAAGAGGATATGGTGTTTGGGACTCAGTAGTATCTAAACCTTGGTAGTCCACTACCTCAAAGTACAAATCGAAAACTACAAAAGAATCAAAGAAAAATAATTCAATAGAATTAAACGAAATATAGAATGGACTCTCAGATCAAGTCTAAGAAAAGATGGAACACTGCACCTCTGCTAAAGTACTATGGCTCCAACTAGAGAATTCCTATCAAAATAAAGAACAAAACAAAGAAATGGGGAATTCCAATCAATCTATAGAACAAAACAAAGAAACAAATAAATCCAATCAAATTAAAGAACAAAACTCAGAAATAGAGAAATCTAATCACATTAAAGAAAAAAACTCATGAATGGAGAAATCAAATCAGAATGAATAAAAAAATACAGATAAAGATAATTCTAATCAGAATAGAGAACAAAACATAGAAGAGGACAATTACGTCAAAGAATTGATGCAAACCACTATCATCAAAGAATACAACTCCACTAAGGAATTGATGCATACCTCATCAATCACTAAAGAAAAACTAAAAAATCTTAAGATTGATTACAACTGCAACATACGATATTTGTATGGAACGAGGAAATGGTATACATTTTAAAATTCTTGTGGATACTCTTGACAATCTCGAATACACAACTATGTTCACTCTAGAGGAGTTGGAGAAATTTCAAAGGAGATATATGTTGCTACTACAACAATTATATCAATATAACCATGAAGAGCATGAACAAAATATTCAACTAGAATAAAAAGGAGAAGAAATCAAAATATTGAAGACCGAACTTGCTAATCTAATGGAAGAAATGGAATAATTGAAGACACATGAAAATAAAATAAAAGAAGTACTAGAAGAGACAAAAGAAATGGTCATATGTCTCAAAAATCAAATTGAAGAACATAAGAAAAATGAATAAGCAGAGAAGATCCAATTAACTAAAAAGGAAGAATCATGCCACACATTATAATTGGAACTCATCAACCTTAAAAGGATTCAACTACAAAACAATAAATAAATAAAAATATTGAAGAATTAATTTTTTGATCTAAACAAATATATAGAAGACTTGAAGACATATGACAAAACTAATAACTTCACAGAAGTCTTGGATGATATAGAAGAAATGGTTATGAATCTAAAGACTCAACTTTAAGAAGATAAGGAAAAAGATGAAGTGTTGAAGATTCAGTTGACTAAAAAGGAAGAAACATCTCACATGCTGGAAATGGAAGTTATGAACCTCAAAAAGAAGAATGAAAATACAAAAGAAATTGTCAAATTCTAGAACAACTCATCTATCCTAGATAGGATATAGAACAGTTAAACACCAACTAATGACAAAACTAGTCTTGGATACAATAAGAAAAAAGAAGGTGGAAAATGGAGAACCATTCCAAAACATGATAAAGGATCATAGTCTTCAAAATAAAAAGGTACAATCACAAACCTAAAACAAACCATGAACATTTTAAAGGAAGGAAGCTATAAAATTCAACAAAAAGAAACATATCAAAAAATTGACTTCTCATGTCACAACAGACTCAAGTATGGAAGGAGCTTCAATGGTTACTGACTTTCTTGTAATAAATTTGGTCACAAAGCATTGGAATGCAAGAGTCCTGAAAAGAAAAATTCAAGAAGGTCCAATAACTTAATAATATGTTGGAGATGCAATTATATTGGCCACACAACAAAGTTTTGTCATATAATGAGATGTTACAGCTCCGATAGGTTTGGTCACAAATCCATCCCAAGTCAATCCATGAGAAATAATTCATACAAGTCAGGAAGAAACTCTAATGAATATTGGAAGAAAACAAGAAATGAGAAATATCAAAGGACAAATTTAGAAAATAAAGATCCAACAAACAAAACATCTGATGAAAAGGTATGGAGAAGAAAATATGAAATAGAAAGCAAGAAAGATGATCTTGCATCTGAAAATGAAGAAAATAATAACAAGAAAATGATGGGTGAAGTTCCTAATAAGGAATGTGAAATTCATAGATTTAAATATGAAATGTATCAATCTCAAGAAATGAGAGTTCCTAAATAAGAAGATGACACAATAGTAGTTCCTGATGATATCATCCATATCTAGAGTACATTAACCAATAAAATAAAAATGCAAACAGAAAATCTGAAAGAAGAAAATGAAGAAGTTTCACTTAAACAGAGCAATGATGATAATGATGAATCTTAAATAGCATATCAAATACAAGAATTAAGCAATGAAAATCTTGGAAGTTTTCCAATGTTATTTTCATGAACTAATAAATTTCCCCTCAGCATAAAATATGAATAAAAGGAAGGAGGAAGGATTTTACAACACTTTTTGGTGTAAGTACTACAAAATACTATTAATTAAGTATGGTATGATCTATACCCAATAAGGAATTTCAAAAAGAATGAAAAACTTATGAAGAGGAATTAACAAACAACATATGAAAAGACCAATTCAATCTTATTTCTAAGGGACAAAAGTTTAAGTTGGTTTCTGCAGAGTCGAAGGACCGTGAATAAGATATTAAATTGGTTGAAAAATGTAAATTAAATTAACTCGTATCAATCAATGGTATTCTTGTGAAGGATCAGAATATCAACAAGAATAAAGAAACAAATCAATATAATTAGTAAGATTCACACCCTTGTCCTTTAGGACAAAGGAGAAGACAGTAAAATCTTATGAAACAAAAAAAACTCGAGGGGTATTTAATTTGGTCATCAAATAAGGAAGTCATTGGATTAGGTTTAAAATACTTGATGAATACAAAAAATTGGTATGAATAAAAAAAAAAGATCGAGATAAAATATTGAAAACAAAATACCAGGAGATAAAATACCAGTGTTATCTTGATCGAGATAACATTTTACACATTCACACGAGGAGAAAAACAATAAAAAAAAGTTGGTATCGGTATTTGGTATAAGTAAAATTTCAATCCTCCAACTTAAAAATGAGATCAATGATAGGGTGTAATACCCCTATTTCCCCTAGTTTGTAAATATAACTATAACTGTCCAAGAGACTATGGAAGACTAGATATGTGTGAATGTTGGATTTGATGAACCTTTTTGTTATAAAAGATTAATGTATGTATTTTATGTTATTAATAGAAAATGAATAAGTGTTGCATAACTAATGAAAGGGGGGATTTCCAATATGGACCATGGTGCTATGAGAGAGATGGTGAGGGGAACCATAAATGGTTGAGATGACCCCCCACCAAACCAGTACCTTGCTCGATTTAATGATTCAGACTCAGACAAGTCCTCTGACCCAAAAATGAATTACCAGTAAGACTAATACCTGGAAGAGTCCTTCTCAAGAGTTAATGAGGAGATGGGGCATAGTACCCATATGCAAGACATCCATAAGTGACAATGAGTTGGGGATTTAGAACCTTGCAACCTTGTTGAGGAAGGAAAGAAAATAGGTAATTCGTGGGCAAAGGCAGATCTTCACAAGAGAGCAGAGTCCAAAGATTTATCTCGAGAAGAGAAAAGAGCGTTGGAAGCTCTCTGGTTCGAGGAAGAACTAGGAAATAATCTAGTTTTGGGCGTAAGAAGTTGTTGGAAGGGTTTTTATTACAAGATGATAAATGGGGCTGATGTGTGACTATGGAAGTACTCTTATAGACTTCCTTTCTTGGTACAGAGGCAACCTATGGCCAATATACCGTGGGAGGAGATTAACCTTCATCCTGACTGTCGTTGAGGAAGAATACAGAGTCTCTCTCAAAGCATCATGGTATAGCTAGGGGGTGGTCAATGGTAAATCCATTCAGGAGTGGATGTGCCTATGGTTGGGTGGAAAGAGGCACCCCTTTCAGTAGTCTCTTCACGAGCTATGGTTTTATGATAAGTATTTTCATACTCTATGTATTGATTGGAAATGATGATTGAATATATTTATATTTCTATGACTGAGTTTTGTATTGAATGATTAAGGTAGAAATATGTATTGTCTCTCTGTGAACCCATGCTTGTGAATGGTCTTATTCTTGCCTCAACTTAGCAGTTAGAGAGTTGTAGGACATAAGTCTACAAGAGGTTCGGGGTAGGATCTACTAAAATTATTAAGTATTGTCGACTTCTCGATAGTACCTTCACGAGAATACTAACTATAAATTATATGGAAGGAGGGTGCCACATTCAGAACTTCACTAGGGTGACCAAGGGATCATGCATGTGTACTTAAACATTTACGGCTAATGGAATTAGCATGTATCCCACAAGAGTTTTTCGAAGGAGCCATGTGACCAAGGTCGAGGAACCCTGTGCTAGGCCCAAAAGGGGATAATCCTTTCTAGCTTCGAAACTCCAGGAGTTAGGAGCTCCAGAGTGTTTTGACCTTACTAATTGTAAATTTACTAAAGACAATTGATTGTTACAGTTACCCATGAGGTTTACTGGTGCTTGGCATTCTCACTAAACGTGGTATATAGACCTGTAACACCATTAAACCTTGATACATTTATCAATCATGAAGTAACGTGAGACATAGATCCAAGGGTATTTGGGAGTCCCCTTCGTCATTGGATATACACTGAGTTAAGTCTAACAAAGTCCTACTTCAAGAGAATAGATTTGTTATATACCCAAACTACTTGAATTCCATAGTTATGAAGTGATGAGAGTTGTGGATCTAGGGAGTCCATTAAGAACCCCTCTTAACCATCCAATCATCCAGTGGAGGGACCCACATACGATACTTTAGCGAATTCCTGCTTTGAGAGAGTGGAGCATCCATAACGCAAAAACTCCTAAAGGCCAGAGCTACGAAGTGACGAGGACCGTAGATCCAGGGACCCTTCAGGATATCCCATGACCATCAAATCTATACCATGGTTAGACCGATGCTAACCACTCTAGGAGTAAGAAGGAATTCACACCACGGATCCACCAAACAATGAAGTTACGAAGTAATGATGGCTGTAGATCAAGGGGTTACGTGGTCACACCTTGACCGTGAGATCGAAGGGCTTGGAAGGCTACTAGTTGGGAGTGACCTGGTACTCTAACATCACCCATGGTGACATGGACCCATGTTTTATGTGCCATAGGTCACCTAGATTGATGTGTTTCATAGGCCCTATGTCCCCAATAAAATGTGACATATGTCTCCCACTATAGGGGCCATGTTTCCTCTCTTCCTTGTCATGTCTCACCCCTAGAGCTTGATTGTTTGGTCCACTTGGAGGGAGGAGTATTCGGGACCCACCTGTACTTTCCTTCACATCTAGTACATAACCATGTGCGAGGGTGGAGCCTTTGTGAGTCTGGGACTTCAGGACTCCAGAGGTTTGGGGTGCAACATCGAGGACAAGTCAATAGGCCCTAAGGTTGGAGCCACGTAGAGAGATTCTGGGATCCTTTGGGAGTTCAGGAATTTGGGACTCCGGAGGATAGGCATGCAGAAAAGAGAAGGGATGTTCAGTATCAAAGCGTCAAACGTCAAAATTTCCTCTAACTCATGTGTTACATGAATAGCGTGTCCCGTCGTTGGATTGGATGGTGGAATAACCTTCCCCGTGTATGTAGGAACTTGGGGATGGTATGAATGAGGTGGGTGCCACATGGCTCGTGTCTGATAATTACCAAAGAACATCGAGATGCCATAACTTTCAATCGAGAGCTCTGTTTTGAGTCTGGAAGAAGTGGTTAGAGAGATATGGTTGAGTAGAGGAGAATCAAGATCTCGAAGAGATGATTTGAGGTGACTAAAGTAAGTGGAATGTTTATTCCCCCTCTCTAGAAAGGGCACTTAGGATTCGGGTGTGTTACAAATTTGTATTAGGGCATGGTTACAACACTTGGCCTGCTTGGGCTCATGAATGAGTCGCTTAAAAATATTATAAGAGAAATTTTAGGGGTGGCACCCTATCTTACCCTATCCCTAAGAAGATTAGTTAAACCTCTACTGAAGAAAGGAATGAATCTTTCTATTGTTGTGTGTGTTTTGAAAAATATGAAGTGTGTGTTGTTCATAATCTAGAGGATCACTAACTAACAGTAAATGTTTTATCAGCAATCAAGTAGAAAGTGGACCACAGGAAAACTACAACATAAAGAATGGTGGCACACCATGAATTGGGGGAAATCTCCCACAATAGAGAAAAATAATCTGATGAGAGGAGGACAGTGGAAACCCCTCCAGATCTGGCTGAAACCATTAGAAGTCTCATGGAAAAATTACATAGTTGTAAGGATGAAAATGAAAGGGTGATAAAAGAGAAGGACAAGCAAAATGAAATTAATGTAGTCTTATTGCAAATATTATTATATATACAAAGGAAGCTACAACATGGACCAATAGGCAATAATGTGGATAGACATCATACTAAGAAATTCTAAAGTCCACATATGATAAGAAAGTATGGACCTGAAACTGGAAACAACAGGAGAAGCACCTCAATGAAGGCCCAACATGGAGCCAGGAGATACTCATCAGAAGAATCCTCTGGTGAGGAAACTGACAACTCCAAGGAATCTTCTAGTAGAAAAACTAGTTCACATTCCCAAACAAAAATAAAGAAGAGGAAACATTCCAAGAGTCATGAACTTGAAGAGTTTAAGAAAGACAAACAACCAACTTTCGATGGAGAAATTAAGAAGAGGTAAGAAGCAGAATTTTGGCTGCTTGGGTTGAAGAAGTACTTCAGATTCCATGACTACTCCAAAAATTTAAAGGTTCAAATAGCCATTTTTAACCTGAATGGAAAGGCCTCCATTTGGTGGGAGGAAATTATGAATGTGAAAGGAATCCATGAGAAGGACTTGTCATGGAAAAAATTTGACAAGTACTTACAGAAGAATTATTTGTCAGAGAAATCATTTGAAGCAAAAACCAAGGAGTTCTATGAACTCAAGTTGGGAAAACTCACCATAGATGAATACATCAATAAAGTCCTTGAGTTGATAAGGTATGTGCCCTAAATCAAGAATGAAAAGGTAAAGATGCAATGATTTATTAGTGGACTGGCTTAGTCCTTCCAAGACAGGATTGAATTTGATGAGACAGATACCTTAGAAGACACTATTCGAAAGGCAAGGTATTTCTATGAGAAGTTCAAAAATAAAAAATAACCTCATGAGGACCGGAAGAAGAAAAGTGGTTTGGGATTCAAAAAGAAGGGGTTCAAACCCTCAATATTTAAGAACCATGGAAAGGGTTCTAAGATGAGCCTTCTTACTAAAAGTGTTTATTAGAAAAATTTCCCCTCTTAGAGTGGAAATATACCCTTTGGATCAGCCTCAAGTAAAACTCATAACACAAAGAAATAACCCTTGAAATGTTGGGGTTCTGGAGAATAACACCTATTGAGAAACTGACCACATAGACAAAAAAGTAATAGGCAGGTCTATAACATCCAAGAGGCTACCACATTCAACGATGTGTCTAGGATTATGCCATATATTTATGCAACCTTGGATAATAGACAAGTTTACCACCAAGCTTCAATGGCAGAGATGGAAGATATCATTTCCAACCATCTATTTTAAATTTTAATTGACCATGGTTCTAATTTGAGTTATGTTTCCTCTCAATCCGTTGAGAAATGTAAATTGCAACAAGTTAAACATGTTAAATCATGATTGATACAACTAGCCACTGGAACCAAAAGAAAAGTAACCGAGATCATACCAGCAAGCCAATTCAGTATGAGTGGATTACCTACCCAAGCAACCTTAAACATACTCCCTTTAGGATATTATGACCTCCTGATTGGCATGGACCATTTGGCTTCCCATAAAACCATGTTGGACTGTTACAATAAAACTTTGAAGTGTGAAAATGAAGAAGGGAGAAATGTAACCCTTCAATGGATTCAAAATCTTGTCTCAGTGAGACAAATATCAACCCTTAAAGTGAGCAAGTATTACAGAAAAGGATGTCATTTGTACGCAATTCAAGTGTTGGACTCTGTTGAGGACAAAAAACCAAGACTAGAGGACCACCCCATATTAAGAGTATATAAATATGTGTTCCTAGAAGAGGTACCAAGTATACCTCCAGGAAGAGATATTGACTTTTCAATAGAACTTGCACCAGGAGCGGTGCTAGTGTCTAAAACAACCTATAGAATGAGTACACCAGAGCTAGATGAGCTTAAAATACATCTAAAGGAAATGATGGACAAAGGATACATTTGTCCTAGTGTGTCTCCATGGCGACCACTGGCCTTGTTTTTGAAAAATAAGGATGGCACACTTAGGTTGCGAATAAATGATAGGAAACTCAGTAATATGACCATAAATAATAAGTATCCCTTGCCAAGGATCGATGAATTGTTTGACCAATTAAGGGGTGTTACAACTTTCTCCAAGATTCACTTGAGGTATGGATACCATCACGTCTGAATTAAGGATGAATACATCCACAAAACAACCTTTAGGACAATATATGGTCACTATGAATTTGTGTTGGTGCCATTTGGGCTAACCAATACACCAACCACTTTTGTGTGCTTAATGAATAATGTACTTAGTAAATTATTAGTAAGATTTTTATTGGTTTTCATTGATGATATCCTAATATGTTCAAAGAATAGGGAATAGAATGAAGAAAACCTTAAGCTAGTACTTCAAGTACTAAGAGGACATAAGCTATATGTTAAGTTTAGTAAGTGTGACTTTTTCCAGAAACAAGTCCATTACTTAGGCCATGTTATTTATAAAGAAGGGGTGGCAATTGATCCTGAAAATATCAAATCCATTATGGATTGGACTAACCCAAAAGATGTATTTGATATCAGATCCTTTATGGGCCTACCAGGATACTATATGAGGTTCATAAAATAATTTTCCAAGATTGGTTTCCCAATCATTTCCCTTTAGAAAAAGGGAGTTAAATTCCTTTGGACATCAAAATGTGAAGAGAGATTCTAAGAGTTGAAATTCCTTCTAACCAATGCACCTGTGTTGAATATTGAAGATCCAAACAAGGAGTTCCTTGTGTATACAAATTCCTACAAGGCATGACTCGAGGGAGTTCTTATGCAAGAAGAACATGTGATTTTCTACGAATCCAGAAAATTGAATGAGCATCAAGTCAATTATGTGACCCATGATATAAAATTGGTTTCCATAGTGCATGCTTTAAAAATGTGGAGTAATTAACTCATGGGTAGAATATTTGTTCTTATGATAGACCATTGTGGGTTGAGGTGTCTGTTTGATCAACCAAAACTTAATACTACACAAGCTAGATGGATAGCCCTCCTTAGTGAGTTTGATTTTGAAATCAAACATCTAAAAGGAAAAGAAAATAGGTTGGTTGATTCCCTTAGCATAAGTATGAAAGTGATTCACTTGGCAGATGTAAGAACCTATGAAATAGATGTCAGGAAGAGAGTCAAAAGTGCACAAGAAACATATGCATTTTTCAAGACTGTAAAATAGTACTTAGAACAAGAGACCACAGGGCTGAAGTACAAAGGTGATCGATTGTTGAATGATGGTATACTAACTTACAAGGGTGGGTTGTATATTCTAAACTGTGACAAATTGAAGAGGTTCATGATGGATGAACTACACAAAAGAGAATATATCGGTCATCCTGGTTATCAGAAGATGATCACAACCACTAGAAAATTGCTTTATTGGCCAAGACTTAAAAAGGAAATAGTTGATTACTTATCCAAATGTATAGAATTCCAGCACGTTAAGAGATAACACGGACATCTAGCAGGTTTGTTGCATCCCCTAGCAATTCCAGAATGGAAATGGAAAACCATCTCCATGGATGCCATCACAGGATTACCAAAATCAACCAAACAAAATGATGCCATCATGGTAGTTGTGGACAAATTGCACAAATAGATATTGTCATTATTTTCATTAAAGAAATATTTAGGCTACATGGCATTCCTAAGGTGATCATCTCTCATAGAGATACAAAATTTACGTCAATATTTTGAAAATATTTGTTTGTTGGTTTTGAAACCAAATTGTTGTTTAGTACAACCTATCATCATCAAATTGATGGAAAAATGGAGAGAATAACCAAGTGTTATAGGACATGCTAAGGATACATGTAATTCATCATCCTAATAAGTGGGAAGACTACCTACCACTGGTAGAGTTTTCCTACAACAATGGCTATAAATATTCATTGAAGATTAGCCCTTTTGAGGCCCTCTATGGTAGACATTGAAAGACTCCAATTAGTTGGGATAACCCAGTAGATAGAATTACAATCGGGCCAGACATGCTGAAATAAATGGAACAACAAGTAATTCAGATAAATTAGAATCAGAAAATAGCTCAGGATAGACAGAAAAGCTATGCATATAGAAAGAGGACTCCTAGAGAGTTCAAAATAGGGGATCATGTGTATCCCAGAGTTAGACCCAGGAAAAGATCCTTGAGAATGGGATCTTATACCAAGCTAGCACCTCGGTATTGTGGATGCTCCGAAATACTGGATAGAGTGGGACCTATAGCATATAGGATAGCACTTCCTCCCACAGTGAAGGCACATAAGGTTTTCCATGTTTAATTATTGAAGAAATGTGTACATGATTCTAATAATATAATTCACTGGTCTGTGATTTAGGTGGAACTAGAGGGAGAATTCCTACAAGAAACACAATGCATAATACACAAGAAGGAAACCTCACTTAGGAATAGAACAATTGCACAGGTCAAGGTGCAATGGAAACAATTTGGTCAAGATGAATCTACATGGGAAATGGAGGATGCCATAAAATGTGCATACCCTTTATTGTTTACTTTTGTACATATAGAGCACATCGATAGATAGAACATCGAGGATGATGTTCCTTTAAGGGGGAGGGGATTGTAATACCCATCTTTCCCCCAATTTGTAAATATAACTATAACTGGCCAAGAGACTATGAAAGACTACATATGTGTAAATGTTGGATTTGATGAACCTTTTTGTTATAAAAGGTCAATGTATGTATTTTTTGTTATTAATAGAAAATGGATAAGTGTTTCATAACTATTGAAAGGGAGGTTTTCCAAGATGGCCCATGGTTCTATGAGATATATGGTGAGGGGAACCATAAATGGTTAAGATATGCCGCACCAAACCAGTACCTTACTGGATTTAATGACTCAGACTCAGAATAGTCCTCTGACCTAGAAATGAATTACCAGTCAGACTGGTAGCTAGAAGAGTCCTCCTCAAGAGTTAATGAGGAGATGGGGCAGAGTACCCACATGCAAGACTTCCATACCTGACAACGATATGGGGATTCATACCCATGCAACCTTGATGAGGAAGGAAATAAAAGAGTTAATTCATGGGAAGAGGCATATCTACATGAGAGAGAAGAGTCGAAAGACTAATATCGATAAGAGAAAAGAGGAATGACAGCTCTCTGGTTCGGGGAATTGTTGATACTGAGAGGGGGGTGAATCAATATCAAGTACAATTTAAAACCTTTTTCAACCTATACTTAAACCATTCAATTATGTTCAATGAGAAACGAACAATAGTATAAGAGTTACACAAATACACCATAATACACCATGCACAATATATGAGAAATAATCAATAGTTATTGTTGAAGGGAAGTAATGACTTCCAAAGGTAGCTACAACTTCCAAATGTAAGGGAGGGATAAACCTCCAAGAGGATATATATCAATATCAAGGAGAGTTGAGACTCTTCATCAACCGAGTTCCTTCCACTTGGAATATATGAGGATAATGAAGCTTTACATTCGTCATCACCCATCAGCCAATCGTAGGACGATAATGCTTCACGAGACTTCTTCAATTTCTACAATTCTTTAATTCTTGATGCTTTGATCATGGGTAAATTACTCAATGTATTCTCACGAAACTCCTACAATTTTTCCCTCCTTCAATCCTGCAGACTTTTATTTAATTATGGTCTATTAAGGAGAGTGAACTTGCAAAGAATGCCCACGCTCAATAATTAACATCAATTTTAAACTCTCACACAAGAAACTAAGTCCTCTTTCCAGTGAAAATTTTCCCACCTCATTTGAATTCTCTATAAATAATTTATGACTATTTTACACAGAACACACTGTTTATTATTTAAGCCGGTGGTCACAAACCTAGCTTCCATCAAGGAGTGTATATCCATAATTATAGAGAATAGAGAGGAAAGCATTTTATCGAGGAGGTACCTTGATATGTCTTCTTAATACCATAGTGATTTCACCATCTGAATCTTTCTAGAAAAAAGTTATAGAAAAATGGTAAGATGACTTGAGGAAATAACACCTTAGAACACATCACCAAAAAGACTTCATCCTCCTTGAAATCACCCTTCTTCTCTTCTTGTACCTGAAATTCGACAGTATCAAATGAATGTAATGATTTTTATTTATGCATTTATGTCATTTTAACATTAGGGATGAGCTGACACTTTCTTATTTTGTAATTCTTTCTTTAATTATCTTGAGGGCCTACATGTACTTCCTTCTTCAATTCACTTTGTGATCTTCAAAATTCATTTCTCCTCAACCATGAGGATCCACATGACATACCACATACCGAAACAACATGATGTAAATTATCATCCATGGGTGTTGTATCTACATGTCATTTTCCTTCATGTCCAAATACCTTCATAATCTTAGGTCCAAAACCCATGACTAGGGTTGACATCAATGACAACAACCAATCTTCCAACAATCTCCCCTTTTTTCATTTATGGAAACACTCCCTTCTCCCCTATCATCATGATCCCAATTTTCACTTTTTACTTTGAAATCAATGGAAAAGGGTATGGCTTCTCCCCTTCAGTTTAATGGCAAAAGGTAACCTTCTTCTTTGGGGTTGCTACCCCTAAACATTTGGCACTCAATAATGCTTCATCACTTATTTTTTGGTCTTTTGGGACATTTTCTTCCTTGGGATCCTTTTGTATGGCCGTCTTCTGCTCTCTTCACTTCATGTCTAGGATTTATATGTTGTTTGGTCTTCTTGTTAGGTTGCAACCAATCTTCATGAGTTATTTTCTCGATTTTACATTTTGGAGTCAAAGGTGAGGGTGTATCCTTGATCACATATTTTTCCGACACTAAGGAGATTATGCTTCAAATCTTAATAGTAGACTTTCCTGCTTTTACATTTTCCTTTCCAAGATTTACAGTTCCTTTTCAAGTATTTTGGTAGAATTAAGGTCATCTCCAAATGCAACATTTCCACCCTTTTTCTTCAAGTTGAAAAATTTTCTTTGATCTCCAATCATATAAGGTGAGCACCCACTATCTATGAACCATTAATCTTCTTATTTGATTCTTTAGCATTAATGCTATTTGACAATTTCATTGTGTGGAATTTATTTCCTTTTCCATCTTGTAGTTGGTATACAAACATTTGTATATGATTATCTTCCTTCATCTCTTCTTGATCTCATTCTTTGTGATAAGATTATTTCACTTACATACAATAATACGACCATTAATGGGTCAAATGGATTCTAATTTATGTTGAAAGGTCTACAAACATTTTCATATCTACTATTTTCACCATTCATGTAGCTTGCAGTTATTCCTTTTGATTCTACAATTGATTTCCTTGTGTAGAAATTTCCTAGAGTATAGCAATGTCCAAGAAAGAAATTTTGATGCACAGGCACATAAGCCCGATCTTCTTTGTGGTGTAGTAGTTCTGAATTTTTTCCTTCACTGATCACAATCTTCTCTTATGTTGTTTCCTTCATAATGATTGCTTTCATATCTTATGGGAGAGGATCTTCTTGATGTCTGAACTCCTTAAGATTCTAGGTTTCTATCTTGTTGTTCAACTTGTTCTGCGTAGTGTTGGTTTCATGAACTTTCAAGCCTGCCTTCTTGTTTGTCATCTTCAAATTATCATTGTATCCTAGTCATGTCTTGTAGTTTTGAAGATCTTTGACTACTAAGGATCTCATCTAATTTTGCAATGCTTTTTTGAGCTTCTTCAACTTTTTTTTTTCAATAGTAGCTCCCTTTTTGTGTGATCAGGTCTTCTTTCAATTTCTCATAATCTTCATGTTCTTCAAGCCATTAGTAAGTCTTTTCAAGCTTGTAATTCTCTTCTTCACAACTACTCAATTCACCTTTTTAGTATTATGTTTGTGTTTCTAAGCTTTGATATTTTTTAGTTCAACATGCTTCAACTTTTTCAAGATTAGCATCTTCTTGTTCCTCTTTGCATTGTCTTTATCCCCAAAAGGAATGGATTGGTTTCTTCATCTAAATCTTCTTCTAAATGATTTCTTCTTCTTTATAATTCTTATGATCAACATCCTGGGTTTCTTGGGTTATGAGAGGACTTCTCCTCCATCATTATCTTCTTCATCACTCTCATCTGAGGAGATGTCATCATCCTTGAATTAGAATATCTTTTTTGTTGTTTGACTACACTTTTTTTAGCGTAGCATTTTCAACAATATGTCTATTCTACCACAATTAAACCATTTGAGGAGGAGACTTACATTTGTATCTTCCACTTCCTTCTGGAACCTTCTTATGAAATTTGCCATTTCTTCATCAAGGTCATTATCCTTGTCTTTTTGTCCTCTTTGGGATTTAAAGGATTCTTCATTGTTTGTCTGGTCACTTTTTGTACCTGTTCTCATTTCATGCCATAAGATTCCCATATAATTCATCCATTGTCATTTGGTTAAGTCCTTAGTTTATTCAATGGTGGAGACCTTATCATCATACTTCAAGAGTGATCTGTACTTTTTGTACAAGCAACAATTCATCAAGCTCTTCACTTAATCCTCACGTGCATTAACAACTTCATCAACTCCTATAAAATAGGTTGTAATATCTTGCTTTTTCATCTTCAAGTTTTCAAAATCTGCTCTATGTCATTGAAGCTTGACACCACAATTTTGGATCCTGCCATTAGATATTCTTGAGTTTGTCCCATACCTCTTTAAGCGGTGATGCATCCCATCACTTTGCTAGCAATGGTTGGTACCAATGCTAGTGGGAATAGCATGTCTAGCTTTTGAATTATAATTCATAAGATTCTTCTTATTTGGATCGGTTGGAGCATTATTTGGGATTACATACCATTTGGTACTTAGTTGTAAATGGTTATTTAATCCCAAATAATGCTCCAAAAATTGTTTGGTAATTTTTCACTCTATCACTTTAGTATGAATAATTTCTTCCATCCAATTTTTTGAATCCCATTTGAAATGTTCATGGTCATCCATCTACCTTTCAGGGTTTTCCTTCCGGTGGTTAAACTAATGCGAGACAGCACCTTTCCATTACCAATTGATGATCTTGAGATCAATATCAAGTACAATTTAAAAACTTTTTCAACTTATACTTCAACCAAATTATATATTTGATTTTATCCAATGAGCAATGAAAAATGGTATAAGAGTTACCAATACACCACATTACACCATGCAATATATGAGAAGTTATCAATAGTTATTGTTCAAGGGAAGTAATGACTTCCAAAGAGGTATCTGACTTTACAAATGTAAAGGGAGGATAAAACTCCAA
This sequence comes from Picea sitchensis, assembly GCA_010110895.2. Lineage (NCBI taxonomy): Eukaryota > Viridiplantae > Streptophyta > Pinopsida > Pinales > Pinaceae > Picea > Picea sitchensis. The sequence continues at coordinate 71,720 of SNQJ01S0011363.1, forward strand.
GAGGAATATACAATCCTCAATATCAAGAGAGTTAGAACTCTCCATACTTTCCCCTTAATTCCACCCAAAATTATATGAGATAATAAAACTTTACATTAAATCATCACCATCAATCATCACATAGAATTTGATAATGCTTTGAGACTTCTTCAATTTCTTGATTCTTCAGTTCTTGGAGTGCTCTGATCCTGTATTTCTGCAATTCTTCAATTCTTGGAGTACTCTGATCCTGTAGATAATATTACTTAATGTATTCTCTGAAACTCCTCCAATTTTCACTCCTTGAATCCTCCCCAAAAAGAGGTTATAGAAAGAATGGTAGACTTTATTCAATTCAGACGGGTGAACTTGCACAGAATGCCCCGTGCTCAATAATTAATATATGATTCTGAAACTCTCACAAAAGAAACCAAAGTCCGTACTATTTCAAATGAAATTTTTCCCACTTCATTTGGATTCTCGATGAAGAAGTTATGAATATTTTACCTGGAACTCCTAGTTATTGACTAGCTTCAGGACTGGTCACAAACCCTATCTTCCACAGAGTGTATCTCCATAATTATAGCGAATCAAGTGCTGAAATTTTTACCAGAGGTACCTTGGTATGTATTCTCAATACCATAGTGATTTCACCATCTGAATCATTCTAGAAAAAATGGTAAGATGATCTAAAAATAACATACCTTAGAACACATCACCAAAAGACTTCATCCTCCCTTGAAATCCGGTCTTCTTTTCTTCTTATTACCTATGAAATTTGACTTGTATCAAATGAATGTATAATGATGCTTATTTATACCATTTATGTCACTTCCTTTTAACATTAGGGCCAACCTGACAGTTTCTTATTTTCTAATTCTTTTCTTTAATTGTCTTCAGGGCCTACATGTACTTCCTTCTTCAATTCACTTTGTCATCTTCAAAAATTCATTTCTCCTCAACCATGAGGATCCTCGTGACATGCCACATACCACCGAAAACAAAATGATGTATACTATCCATCCATGGGTTCTGTATCTGCATGTGCATTTTCCTTCATGTCCAAATACCTTCATCAATCTTGTTGTCCAAAACCCATGACTAAGGTTGACATCAATGACAACAACCAATCTTCCAACAAGAATAACAGGGAAATAAGCTCATCCTTGGAGTAAGAATTTGTTGGCAGGGTTTTTATCACAAGATGATAAACAGGGTTGACGAGTGATTGTGGAAGTACTCATGCAGACCTCCTTGCTTGGTATAGAGAAAACCAATGGCCAAGATCCCATGGGAGGAGGAGAGTAGCCTCCATTCTTGTTTGTTTCTAAGAAAGAAGAAAGAATATCTCAAAGAATTATGGTCTAGATCGGGGTTGGCCAATGGTAAATCCATTCAAGAGTGGTTGTGACTATGGTTGGGTGGAAATAGGCATCCCTTTCAGCAGTCTCTTCATGAACTCTAGTTTTCTAATAAGTATTTTAATATTGTGTATTGAAATGAAAATGATGATTGAATATATTTATATGTCTATGACTGATTTATTTATTGAATGATTAAGGTAGAAAAATGTATTGTCTCTCTGTGAACCCATGCTTTTGAATTTTCATCTCCTTGCCTCAGCTTAGTAGTTGGAGAGTTGTGGGACATAGGTCTAACAGAGGGTTGGGCTAGGATCTACTAAAATTCTTAAGTCCTTTCGACCTATCGATTCTACCTTCACAGGAATACTAAGTTCATACCATATGGAAGGAGGGAACCTCCTTCAAACATTTCACTCGGGTGACCAAGGCCTCATGCCCGTGTCCTTAACCACTTACAGCTAAAGTAGTTTGCGTGTAGCCTACAAGAGTTCTAAGAGGAGCCATGTGACAAAGGTCTCAAAACTCTACACTAGGTTCGAAAGGGTCTAAGCCTTTTGGGATTCAAAAGTATGGGATTTCGAAGCTCCAGAGTGGTCTGAGATTACTAATTGTAAATTGGTCGAAGAAAATTGATTGTTACAGTTACCCATGAGGTTGACCAATGCCTGGAGATCTACCTAACCATGCCAGATAGACCTGATCCATAGTTAAACCTTGATCCTTTTATCAATAGCAAATTAATGCGAGAAACAAATCCAAGGGTATTTGGGAATCCCCTTGGATGTTGGATCTACACCGAGGTAAGTTCGAAGAAGAACGACTTCAGGAAAATAGAGGCATTATAGCACCAAACTCCTCGAACACTGGAGTTGCGAAGTGATGAGAGTCATAGATCTCGGGAGTCTGTTAAAAACCACTTTTAACCATCTTATCATCTAGTGGAGGGACCCACATATGGTACTTTGACAAAGTCTTTCCTCGAGAGAGAGGAGTGGCCATAACTCCAAAACTCCCAAAGGCCGGAGCTAAAAAGTGATGATGACCATATATATAGGGCCCTTCAGGATATCCCCTGACCATCAGATATATACCATGGTCATCCTAGCACTGAAAAATCTAGGAGTTAGAAGGAAGTCACACCACAGATCCCCAAAATGCCAAATTACAAAGAAACAAAGGTCGTAGATCAAGGGGTTACATGGGCACACCTTTACCATGAAATCCAAGGGCTTGGAAGGCTACTAGTCTAGGGTGACATGGCACATTGACGTCACCCAGGGTGATGTTGACCAACATTTGACATGCCATGTGTCACCTAGATTTGTGTGTTTCACAAACCCTATGTTCCCAATAAAATGTGACATGTGTCACCCAATCTAGGGGCCATGTGTTCTCTCTACCTTGTCATGTGTCACCCCTAGCACTTACCTATTTGATACACTTGGTGGGAGGAGTATTCGGGACCCACCTATACTTTCCTCTGCATCTGGTACATAACCATGTGTGAGGGTGGACCCTTTGGGAGTTTGGGACTTCAGGACTCCAAAGGTTTAGGGTGCAACATCGAGGACAAGCCGAAATACCAAAAGGTTAGAGCCACATGAAGAGATTGTGGGCTCCTTTGGGAGCTAAGGAATTCAGGACTCTGAAGGAATGGCATGCAGAAAGGGGAAGGCACACTTAACGTTGAAGCGTTGAATGTCGAAATTCACTCTAACTCACATGTTACATGAAGACTCAATCTCTCCATTGCATTGGACAGTGGTCGAACCTTCCTCGTGGATGTAGAAACTTGGGGATGGTACAAATGAGGTTGATCCACGTGTCCCATGCCTAAAAATTCTCGAAGAGCATAGGGAGGCCATATATTTCAATCCAGAGCTTGATTTTGAGTCTGGAAGAAGTCATTAGAGAGGTACGTTTGAGTAGAGGAGAATGGATATCTCAGAGAGATGATTCAAGGCAACTAAAGTAAGAAACATTTTGAGGCCCCATCCCTAGAAAGGGTACTTAGGGGTCGAGTGTGTTACATAGGGGGAGAAAAAGTATCTTTTTTTATGTATATGATTCCCTCAATGACAAAGGGGGGTATTGTTGGAATTATTGATTGTATGTTGTCATTGATGACAACATGAGTAAAAACTATATAATAATGAGAGAAAAAGGAAGATCTCCTTGGGGAAGAAGAAATTCGTGATAATTGTTGATCGTAATAGGATAAACAATGATCATATGTTCCTAAACCTTAGGAAAATTAGCATGCAAATAGTCCACATACAGAAGGAGTGAAAAAGCACAAGGAATTAAGAGCTCAAGATGGATAGTGAATAAAGATCAATGCATAAAAGAATGCACAAACAATTATTAAAATATCGGGAGAAATAGCAATGAATAGATCATAAAGAAGAGCATTGAACACCCTCATAAATGTGAGGAAACTCTATTACAGTCAGTCAAAATCTCAACTGTTTATAGAAATCAAGTGGAAGGATAGTGTAATTTTTTACACTTTTCCACGTCATCACTTCGACGATCACTGGAGAAAAGGAAGAATCCATGAAATCGCAAAGTCATGAAATAAACGCCAAATTAAATTTTGATCATTGATCTGGAATGGAAATTTTGAATCATTGGATCATATTAAAGGAAATATGGTTTCCAACTTTGGCGTTGACCACTCTGGTGATAAGAAGTTCAGAAAAACCAAGAATACTCGAAGGCGAGAGCCTTGAAGTCCCAAAGTGAATGAGGGCCATCAAATATTAGAAATTCACGGTGATCATTCGATGAGGATAGGTAGGTCCAATGGTGGTCAATTCTGACACTAACCATTCTTGAAAAAAAAAGTCTGAATCATGTAGGAATACCTGAAGACCGAAGCCCCAAAGTCATGAACTCTTGTCGACCGTCAGATCAAAGGAAGAGCTAGGAAATCCTGTCAACCGTTGATCAACATAAAGTGGAAGGATATGATAAGATTTTAAATCATGAAGTATGGAAGTAACACTAATTGTTGATCCATTTAAGGACCATTATAGACTATTGGATGAAGTAGTGGAACCATAGAATAAGAGGGGCCAAAGGCATGAAGTCCCAGAGTAAACAGAGGTCGTTAGATCAAGACAAGGAAATATAAAACATTAGGAAAACATATTCAACACTTCAATGATGATTGAAGGTTCATATAAAATTGAAAACCTCTCGTAGCCACAAAGTACTGAAGCCATGAAGTGAAAATCCATGATCCAGGAGGGAGACATATGGAAGAAGCCAAAGATGAGACGTGCCCCAATAAACTGGTGAAAAGTGTCAAAGTCTAGTTGTCACATTAGGTAGATGAAAGTCATGAATCAAGGTGACATGTGGCCGCCACTCAGCCAGAGCCATGTCAATAGTGACATCATCATTCCATTTCACTCTGGAATTACAACCTCTGTGGATATCCCACTTATCCTACTAGCAAACTTGTTTGAAGCGTCGTAGGCCAAAGTAATTAATTAACTTGTGGTTGTTGATATAAGATCCTCATGAATATTTCTCGAACATTCGATCGAGTACAATGGAATGATAGTGCAAGGAGTACTAACAACTAACAACAAGAAGTCACTACATATTTACGACTTATTCAGTAGGTAAACCTTAGAAGAGATTGAACTAATTCATAGTTATAATATCCCGTAGTCCCAGAGTCATGAATCATCGAAGCCCCAAAGTGAACAAGGACCGTCCATATCAACCAAAGATTAATACGGATTCGTCGATCATGTAAAAGAAAAAATTAGTCAACGTTCAATGAGAAATGGGGTCTTATATATCTGACCATCCGTTATAAGTTTAGATTAGTCATGAAGGTTTAAAAGCACAGATTAAGTTGCGTATACATTACCGAGAAGGAAATAACATGTTTTTTGATCAAGACCATTAGATGAGACCAGGGAAAAGATCAACAATTGAACAAAACTTTTCCACTCCGGGGATAGTTGAAATTAGGTAAGAGGAATAACTATCTCGGAGTCCTGAATCTCTGAAATACTAGAACAAATGAAGATCATCCATATCAATGACCAATTAAGTCAGAATCGTTTATCTTCAAGACTTGAAAATGATTTGAAGCCAACTGCTGATCTGAGAACTTTTCGAGTAATTCTATCCATTATATTAGCCAGCATGAGATGTAATCACTTCAGAAGGTAACACTATGTAATATATCTCTTCGGAAATAACAAGAGTTTGTTAAAGGATAAAATATCTAAAGGGTTGAAGCCCGGAGGACAAGGTTATGTTGTTGGTTGTGTGAGTTCTCAAGGTACTAAAGGCACAACACTAATACTTAGGGAAGTTCTTAGTTGGTAAGCTCATGGTCAGATAAATTTTTTATTGAAGGGAGATATTATTGATTAAGACTCAGTTTGACAACAATTTGAGATATATAAACAAATGAACCGATAGATAGTCATGATTAAAGACGAGTTAAATCATGAGCATTTTGAATAAAGAATAAGAAGGAAAAAATATATCGTTTAAAGTTTAATACTTTCATTTAAATGAAAGGGTAAAATGTTACAATGTCAAAAAACATCTTGATTCAAACCAAAAGACTCAATGGATTAACCCTATTCCTTTTGGAAAACTATATAAAGAAAGAAAACAAACTGGAAAGAGTGTCTTGGTGGATATATATATATATATATAT
>SNQJ01S0011363.1:77826-88304 GCA_010110895.2 Picea sitchensis
TGAATGAAAGTTCATTCGATTAGGTTGGTGTCTGTTTATAGGATGAGTTTTTCATGGGAATTGGATTCCTCACATCTCAGTTTAATCTAAGATCAACAAGATGGGTACTGTTATGAGGTTGGATTCTTCATTTCTCATTTGGATCTAAGAACTACAAGTTTGGTCTTGTATCAGAGAGTTGGATCTCTCATATTCAGTTGAATTTGAAGATATTAAAGGATTGATTTTATTTGTATTCATTCAAGTTAAATAAATAAAAGAATGATATTTTTTATACTTCATACAGTTTTTGTTGTACCTTTTTATGAATAATTAATTGAAGTGCATATATCTTATTTAGTTTATTTAGTTAATATATGAAAATGTGAAAAGTATCCAAAATTTCCAGACATCGATTCAACCCCCTCTCAGTGTCAGTGTGTGTTTCAAAACATAAATGGTCAAAATCAATCTGATGAATCCTAGGCTATAAGCATTGATTATGTGTCTTGAAGTTCCTAACCTTGTAGGGTAGGAAGTGGGACGAGAGTACCTTGTCGATTTTTCTACACTTGTATATTCTGATTTTTATTAATTGTCCATATATTGGACTAATGAAGTTGTTACATAATTTTTCACTTGTAGAAATTTTTTGTAATGGCATATTGTGATTTTGACAATTATAGAGAATATATGATTGTAATAAATCAAACTCCTAATTGATATCATTGTTGATATGTTTATTTCTCTTATATAATATTATAACGAGTAATCTTGTAATTTGTTTTTCAAAAAAAAAAAATTATGCTATTCCGTCGCAATTGATTGTATTATACTATGTACTGAGGGTGCGTTACAGTTTGTTACTAGGAACTATCTTGAAGATCCATTGTAGTGTTCTCGACCATACTTGCCACTTTCCATGATTGTTTCCCCACATTTACTTATCTCTTGGGATTTTAGGGTGTATTAACCCAAGAAGGGGTTGTCCCTCATTGTATGAGAACAATGGGATGAAGTTCCATAGGAATGGATGTTGGATAAAAGATAAAATCCTATGTATGAACCTTCTATATGCTTCACCCAGGGACCGCCCAATAAAGAAATGAAACACTTATCTTTGAGAAAAGGGGTACCCACAAAGAAATATGATTAAGAATGCTTGAAAGGTTAGTTGGAGGATAGGAGGTCTCGTCATGATTCGGCCTATCATGTCCATGGATATCTAGTTGTATGACATCACCATCATCTAGGAACCAATCCAGGGTAATGGTTGTCAATTGCATGGTTGAGAGAAAGGGGGTCTCGTCACGAGCCAACCTTCTCATTTACACTAGGTATTTTTGGCTGACATTGTCATTGTCTAGACACCACGCCAATGAAGTGGCCTTCAACTTGTACATAAATTTATGAAATAAACAAAGAATAGAAAAATAATGGGCTTTGAAAAAATGGATTGCAAACGAAGGTACCACACACCCTCTACAAAGGCACCCATGAATGCGACACTACAACCCCTTGTATTTCATGAACCCCATCCCCATTTAGTCTTAACCCTATTCACTTCATTCACTTTACATGAATTGGAGAGGGACCTAACCAATAGGACACCTCGTCAACCATCCCATATTCAATCTCAACAAGTCGCATAATGTCTTTGAGAAATTTATTGTTTGACATGGTAATCTTTGATGCACATGCTTAGGTGGATCATTTATTGATTGGATTCACTTATCATGATTTTATGACTTGATATTCTTGGAGGGCATGATTATTTGTCTTTGCAGGACCTAGTTGGTGGACAATTTTGGAACAACAATCATAGCTTGGGATTCCATGGGGCTTGAATCCCACAGGTGGGTGCCAAGGCCCTACATGCTAGATGAGAGAGATCAAACTTTGAAGGATGAGAAAATGAATTGGAATACATAAACTATCCCCCACATGCAAAAACAAATTCCTAGAAGAGGAAAAATGTCACCTTTAGAAGAATGACCTCACCTAGGGGGTTAGGGTTTGGTGGTGAGGTTGGCATGCATTGGAACAAGGAATGTTTGAGGGATTTGAGGCTTTGGACATGAAGGAAGTCATTTGGATGATTTACATGTGGCTTTGGGAATCCTTCTACACTATTCCATCACTAACGACCTTCTTCTAGTGCCAAAACGTCCCCTAAAGGGGTGACGTCTTTATAAACTAAGGTTTTTATTTGTGAAAAAGTGAAATTAATGTGAATTGTTTAATATTATTTTGTAAAAGGGGAAAGATTAGGGTTGTTCACTCCTAGTCTTGTGGTTTACCCTTAATTATGTGGATAGACATCTTAGTGACATTTTGTATAAATAGGATATCATAAGATCTCATTTTAACATAACTCTCAGTTGTGAGAGGATTTTGGACTAAACATTTCTCTCTCTTTGGACAATTCTCTCTCTTGTGCTTTTTTTTATGTCTATGTCTTGGATTATTGGTTGATGGAAGTGATGTGCTAGACTTGGAATGATTTTATCTATCTTTTATGGTGGTTTATCTTACCTTTTTCCATGAATCCATAAGCTTTTTACATTGTGCTATCATTTTTTATACAACTCAAGGTTATTTTTCCAGAGGTAGGTGGGAAGTATAAGATAATACACCCCCACCTTAGTTGTCATCATTTTATGCATACATGTTATTGGTTTAACAAGGTTTTACTAAGAGAAGTATAAGGGCATACACCTTCTTATGCTAAACCCTAGCTAGAGATACTTTCCTTGGGGAGTAAGAGGATTTACACCCACAAGGAGGTAGTACCTCTATCTCTTTATTTGCTTGACTCCATTAATCCATTTTTTAAATGCACTAGTCATTTACTTATTGCATTGGAGAAATAAAAATTTTCCTTGGTAAATGTAGAAGATTTCTTCGCTTCCATATGATGGGATGCACCAGAATCTATAATCCATGAATTAGATGAGGAATTAATTGCAGCAAAAGCATGGTGATTACATTTCTTAGGAGCATGATCTTTTTCCTTCTGCTTCTTGACTCCCTCTAGAATGAAGTTTCCAAGGTTGTTATGTTGAAGTTTATGTACCATAAGATCGATGTGTTTCTTCATCAATGCGGATTCTTCATGATTCAGTTTATTGCAGTAACTGCACTGCTTTCGCTTTTTCTTCTTCTTGGAATATGAAGAGTCTTTAGAACTTGAAGAATCGTTAAAGGGTTTCGAATATCCATCCTTCTTGTTTTGTTTCTCCTTCTTCTTCGGTTTGGATGATCCTTTTCCATCATGCATGGAGAGTTCATGTGGTTTGTGATATTTCATGAGGCCCATCTGTGTGATTTTAATCTTCTCTTGTGTGAGAGACTCAATGAACTAAGCTATCGTAGGAATTTTCCAATTCCTTCCAAAAAGACATCTGCCATAATGGAAATTGGAGAGATATACATCGTATTAGGGTCCTAGCTTGGCCAATATTGTTAGAATAAGTTGTTTCTCTTGTGTATACTTTTCAATACCACATTCACTGAAGCTGAATATCAAATATTTAAATTTAGTAAATAAATCATGTATATTATCAAAACTTTTATGATCTAAGGTATTCAACTCTACCTCAAGCATATGACCTCACATCTCATCCTTATTTCCAAAGAGTTCTTCCAAGGAGGTCCAGATATTGTTAGGAGTCTTTCATGTAGCAACATGAAACCATAAATTAGTGGATATTAACTCAAGAAGTAGTCAGGTGGCCTCATCCTTACAGTTCACCCATCTGGTCTTCTCAAGCACTGATGTAGGTTATGTTTCTGTCACCATTATTAAATTATATAGTCATTTTCTTTTGAGTTGGAATGTGGCCTTTGGATTCCATTCTAATTAGTTGTACAGTGTGATTCCTATCACTAAAATTGGTTGAAGAACTTGCATCATCTCCATTCATGCTATTGATTCTAAAAACATCTTGAAAACCAAGATCATGGATTTCGAGATATGACAAACGGTTCTATGGTGGATATAGATATGATAAAACAACTATATCTCCTAAAATATCATGTGGGTTTTGGAAATTTTTGGTGAGCATGAGAATCCCTATGTTATACCTCTCTATTCAAAATTTCAGTCCAACCCAAATCGTTGATTTCAAGATATGGCTATTTTACTACAGAAGACCAATTTTCTAGAGGGTAGACTGAATCATTGCACCCTAGAGAAGGATAAAGTGCGACGAGTTAGAATCCTCACACCCTAGAGAAGGACAAAGTGCGACGATTCTGAAAAAATGAATTTTCTCACCTTGGATGAAGAACACAGTTTTACCATCACACCCTAGCAATGGATAGGCTGCGACGATTCCAATTGTCGCACCTTTCGATAGGGATATCTTGCAACGATGGCAGAAACTAGGGTTAATCAAATCCTCTTTAACTCTTCTATGGCTTGCCTGGGTTTCTCCAAGAGCTCAGCTCTGATACCATGTCAGTGTTTCATGGAAACATGCACATGAGACCTAGCTAAATCATACACAAACAAAGCTTGTCAAGAAAGGGAAGAGATATACAATATGAAGAATGAGAATCAATGTATATTATGATCTATCCAACAAGCCAGTGATATTCACTCATATAAGGAATTACATCGTATAATTAAGAAAATATAAGAGACATCGAGCTGTAGTGAGATTTTCTTAGGAATTCATCCATAATAGTGATGGTTCAAAATTAAAAAGTCTAAGATAGAACTAGTCAGTTAACTCCCACTGAATTAGTGTGTCGAAAATAGAAATTTCTCTAACAGGTAGCCCTCGAGAAAAGGGGTTTGATTTGTCATATTCAGAGGAATTGTTTTCATGCATATGTGATTCATTTATCTATGAGATTTATGATGACATGATTACATATTTATTTGGGGAGACTCGACCACTTTCATCCTCAATTTTGGAGTATTTCTAGGACGTGGCAAGCTTAGATCCATCAGAGGCTCATTCTTCAAAGCAAAACAATTTTCATCTTGGATATTTTATTGAACATTTACTAGTGAAGAGAAAATGGTTTTCTTCACCTGACCCTGTCCCTTAACTCTTACCCTCTTTTGCAAGAGACCATGCAGTATTCTTCCTATCTCTCATTACCTCTTAGTCCTCGACAACTACTGAGTCTTTGTGAACAGATGAATATGAGCCTTCATATACATATAGTATACCCCTTCAGCGATGGATTGATCAATATTGTGGCTATCACTTGAGGGAGGATTCCTTGCATGATCATAGTGGAGGATATTCTTTCGAGCAGGATCTCCTCCCTCTCACCCACGTCCATGAGTTTTATTTCATGATCGATTATGTGTGTTTTTATACTCAGGATTATTATAATTTTCTTAACTTATATTTTTTGTATTATATATTTAATCATATGGGGATATACTTTGATGAGATTATCAACTGGTTGCATTGGTTGTGTGACGTCACTTGGAATCATCCATCATGTGATCTTCAGAGCCCCAAGGCATCAAGTAAGTAGGTGGGTCATTTTTATTTCTTAAATTTTCATCTTGATTGAAAATATTAGTTTAGATGAATTTTATTTTCATTTTTCTCTAATTGCATATTGATTTCAAGCTTAGTTTAGAAATTCTTGAAAAAATGTCAATTTTTTTCTTTTCTAGATTGGCTTTTCATTTTGGATTTTAGATGTATATGGATAAAGGGTGATAACACCACCCTAGATGATATGATCCATTTTTCTGAGTTTTGGTAGGAACATATCTACTAGGAGATGTTGTGGTTCTAATGTACTCTACGACAAGCACATGCCCCCAAGTAGGAGCCAGATGTTATCCCCATTTGGTGGATAAATAAGGAGATTATGTCTTGAGTCCCTTGGGTTGTAGATATGGAGTTTTGAGAGAATACATGACTTGAATTATCCTTTTTCATAGATGGATACCCTTCTCACCACCAGAGAGGTCGTATATTTCCAAATGGCATCCACCACACCATCTAGCTTCTGGAAGGTAATGGGCCTTGCTCCATTAGAAAAAAGTCAGTATTATTGTGAGAAACATTTCAATATTTGAGTAATTTAAGTATGTTGTATCTGAGACTTCTTTAGATTCATGATATCTTCTTGGACATTATGCCTTTTTCCCTACTTCACCTTGGTGGTTGACATTGTTCCCTAGTAGTTGGTCTTCCTTTGGGATGGGTTTTCTATTAGGAACTCCCTTGAAGAGTCATTGTACCATTCCGGACCATACTTACAACTTTTCATCATTATTTCTTCCCATCTCCTTATATCTTGGGATTTTAGGATGTATTGACCCAAGAAGGGATTTTCCCTCATTCTATGGTAAGAAGGGGATGAAGGCTCATAGGGATTGATGTTGGGTAAAAAATAAAATCCTACATATGAACCTTCTATATGATTCACAAAGGGATCACCCAAGAAATAAATGAAACACTTATCCTTGAGAAAAGTGGGACCCACAAAGGAATATGATTAAGAATTATTGAATGGTTACTTGGAGGATAGGAGGCATCATCATGAGCTGACCTATCATGTCCATGGATATCTAGTGGTATGGAATTACCATCATCTTGTCACCAATCCAGGGTAATGGCTCTCAGTTGAATGGTTGAGAGAAAGGGGGTCTCATCACGAGCCAACCTTATCATTTCTATAAGTATTTGTGGTTGACACTGTCATTTTGTGGATACCATGCCAGGGAAGTAGCCTTGAACTTGTCCTTAAATTTTTGAAAGAAATAAAGAATGGAAAAATAATGGGCTTGGAAAAAAATCATTGCAAATGAAGGTACCACAAACCCTCTACAAAGCCACCCATAAATGAGACACTACAACCACTTGTATGTCATGAACCCCATGCCCCTTGAGTCTTTACCCTAAATACTTCATTCACATTGCATGACTTAGAGACAAATATCTTGGAAACTCTCCTTGACCTATGTAAAAACATACGCAATAGGACACCTCATCAACCCTCCCATATTCAAGCTTGACAAGTCACATAATGTCTTTGAGAACTTAATTGTTTGACATAGTAATATTTGATACACATGATTAGGTGTCTCATTTATTGACTAGATTCACTTATCATGGTGTTATGAATTGAGATCCTTGGAGGGTGTGCTTATTTGTCTTTGTAGGGCCTAGTTGGTGGATAGTTTTGGAAGAACAAGCCTAGCTTGGCATTCCATGGGGCTTGAATCCCATAGATGGATGCCAAGGGACCACATGCCCGATGAGAGAGATAAAAAATTTAACACTAATAATATGACTTGGATGATATAACCTAGCCCCCATATGCCAAATGTTTTCCCCAGGAGAGGAAAAACATCACCTTTAGAGGCATGATGTCACCTAGGGGGGATAGGGTTTTGTTGTGAGGTTGACATGCATTGGCACAAGGTCATTTTGAAGGGTTTGAGGCTTTGACCATGAAATAATTTATTTGGATGATTGGCATGTGTATTTGGGAATATTTCTACACTCCTACATTACCAACGACCTTCTCCTAGTGCCAAAACATTCCCTAAAGGGGTGACATCTTTATAAACTAGGGTTTTTATTTTTGTAAAAGTGAAATCAAAGTGAATTGTTTAATATTATTTTGTAAAAGGGGAAATATTAGGGTTTTTGACCCCTAGTCTTTTGTTTTACCAATAATTATGTGGAAAAACTATATTAGTGACATTTTGTATAAATAAGAGATCATAAGATGTCATTTTAACATAACTCTCCATTGTGAGAAGCTCTTGGAATGAAATTTTCTCTCTCTTTGGATTGTTATCTCTATTGTGATTTTTGTTTATGTCTATGTCTTGTATTATTGGTTGATGGAAGTGAAACACTAGACCTGGAAAGCTTTTCCCTAGCTTATATCGTGGTTTGTCTTAGTTTTTTCCTTGAATTGGTAATTTTTTACATTGTGCTATTATTTTTTATACAACTCAAGGTTATTTTTCTATATATATGTTGTAAGTATAAGGGCATACACCCCCACCTTATTCTCCATCATTTTATGCTTACATATTATTGGTTTAAGAAGGGTTTTCTAAGAGAAATATAAGGGCATACACCCTCTTATCATAAACCCTAGCTAGAGATACTTTCCTTAGGGAGTAAGAGGATTTACACCCCCAAGGAGATAATACCTATAGATCTTTCCTTGATTGACTTCATTAACCCATTTTTTAAAGGCACTAGTCATTTACTTATTTAATTGGAGAAATAAATTGTTGCCTTGGTAAACATACAAATTTCAAGTTTTAAGGTTTTCTCTTTTGGATAGTGATCTTGATGCCTTTGGGATTATTCCACCTTTAGGGAATCCCATTTCAACAAAAAATTATTTATATTGAATTAAAACTAACCTAAAGCCATTAGGTATTCTCTAACCCTATCCTACTAACCCCTTTTTACTCCTAAATTAACTCTAGAGTAGGCCTTAAACGCTTCCCTCACCCACTACTAACCTAGGCATACCTTTTTGAGCTAATTACGAGTGATTTTTGTTGGATAAACTTTATTATATAGGGATTTGTTTCCTACAGACATAAGGTTAAAAATTTCACTGCATAAACCCTAAGATGAAGTCACTCTTAACTTGTGTTTTCACCTCCAAACATTTCTATAAGTTTGTTAACTTGTTCTACTAGGTTTAAGGCATTTTTGGGTGTCTTCTTTAAGGATTTTGCTGGATGATTTTAGTGTTGTCATAAAAATATTTATATAGCCATAAGACTTCAAAAATACTTTAGAATACAATATTTATTACAGCCACATCTAATTGCTCAAGTCTCATCCTATAAATTCTAAAGCTTATCTAGTCATTATGTACTTGTTTCAAGCATATCTTACTTGACATTAAGAAATATTTTAAGAAGCTATAATACTTCTTCCTTTGTAATATATATTATTATCTATTTTTTCAAATTAGGGGAAACAATATTAACTTTTTTATCCAACTAACATACATCATTGCAAAGTGGTTTTCCTTGTGTCTCAAGCAGGTACCAATATCCCGACAATTAACCCAAGTATTTGGAAACCTTTAAACCAATTTAGACTTATATTTTATTTCCATTTTCCATGTATATATTTGACCTTAGGGCTTGTTTCTTTCCTTTCCCTTTTTCTTAGACCGTTTTCCCCCTAGGGTCATCGGGATCAAAACCCTAGAGTGACATTTTCACCTTTCAAGTGTGGGACCTACATCAAGGTGACATTCGGTGGAGTGCTCCATCGTTCTCACCATTTTGGTCATTGGGTTGGGATTTTCCCAACCTTCAACTTGTGTGATAACACTCGTAATTGGGGTGAAACTTGCATATTTTAACAAAGACAAAAATAATTGACATTAAGTGGCATCATATTTTCATTCTAAATATTCTTTAATTATTTTATAAGAATTATAATGAATATTTTAGTTGGGTAACTTACATTCAAGTGATTAATTCCATCCACCTAAATGTGTTTAGTAGTTCTTGACTACACATTTCTCAATCAATGAAGGGATTATGAACCTGTATTATTTCACTCTTGACCTCCATGTTGTGGAATTAACAATGTAGCAGTTCTTTCCCCTTCAATCACAAGTGGATAAATTTTGGGAGGAGAATGGACATGCCCATGAATAGTTTCTATAACATATAAATATACAACAAGAGGTTGCACCATATAAAATATTTACCAGAAGGCAATACACGAGTTTCCTCTCTAATTTCATCGATTGTGTAAGCATCTCCAAGAAACCCCACCATCATCTAGTCATCCACAAAAACTACTCTTTATGAGATAGTGATTACAGGTTCAATAGAAGTATGAACTGAATTGGTCTCTACTGAAATCCTACGATCTATCTGTGCTAATGGAGGAGAAACAACAATGACATCTATTGCACTATATATTGGATTTCCCTTTGCTCAAATATTTCATTTTGACATACCTAACCTTGTATTTTTTCTTTATTCATTTTCCTTTTCAATGAGATTTTCTATCCTTGAAGACTTTCTACTTCAATTTCATAGGTTTCTCATGTTTAAAGAGAAATATTGTCTTCCAAGCACACCACAATAAGTTTTCTTTCCACTAATAATTATCTTCCAATTACACAAATTTGTCTTCGTATTACACAAGAATACATAACAAATATTTCCAAAGACAATTGTCTTCCAACTGAACATTTGTTTCTACCAAATATAGAGGAAGAAACAAATTTTCATTCCAAAAAAAATATCTTCCAGTTGAAAAAAAAAATGTCTACCAATTAAACAAGAAGAAACATGTTTGATTTCCAAAAACAATTGTCTTAAAATTGCATAAATGTTTCTACCAATTACACAAGAGAGTGTGATAGGTAGAGAGAGAAAGATAGAGAGGAAGGGTACAGAGAGAGGAAGATAGATAGTATTAGAGGGGGAGAGGGGAAGACAAAGATAGTGTGTCAGAGTGATGGAGATGGAGACAAAGAGGGAGAGTAGAGAAAGAGTGTGTGTG
>SNQJ01S0011363.1:88585-111295 GCA_010110895.2 Picea sitchensis
AAAAAGAGAGGGGGTAGAGAGAGAGTTTGAGAGGGAGGGAGAGGTAGATAAAGAGGGGGATTAGAGAGAGGGAGAGTGAGAGGAAGGAGGGGGAGAGTGAGGGAGACATATAATTGGGGTAGAGAGAGAGTGAGATGAAGGGGGAGAGATAGAGGGAAATAGAGAGGGGTGTAGAGAGATAAAGAGTGGTAGAGAGACTGACGAGGAGAGGGAGAGAGGGAGGGGAGAGGCTGAAGAGATAGCAGGGGTAATACGAGAGAAATATACAAACGGGTAGAGGGAGAGAGAAGCGGGGGGGAGATGAGGGATTTTGTGTGACAGTGTGAGGCATGGAAAGGGAAGGTCTATGTCCAGGTATTTCCATTCCTTGTGATGTCCAGGTCTTTCCATGTGTATGTCTTACTTTATATAGGAGTGTGAGAGGGAGACAAAGAAGGGGGTACATAGATAGAGTGAGAGGAAGGGGGGACAAATAAAGAAGGGAGGTAGAGAGAGGTAAATAGATAAGGGAGGGAAAATGGGGGAGAGAGAAGGAGGGGGATTAAAATTTACAGGGGAGAGAGGTAGATGTAGGAGAGAGAGAGAGGGGGGGGAGAGGGGTTATGAGGAAAAATATAATAGGAAATATAAATATGTGCACATTCCTGGAATGTGTGTGCATTCATAGAATGCATGCATATTCTTAGAGTGCATTTGAATTCTTGGAACACATGTGAATTCTTAGAGCACGTGTGCATTCTTATGAATGTGCACATTATTAGAATTCAATTTTTTTCAGTGGGAATGACAACTTTAGTTGACACGTATGTTAACATGGTTTCCTTAGATTTATGTTCAGGATGACAAACATAGTGGTTCGATTTGAAGATAGATAGAAACATCCATTTTTATGAATACCTCTCTCTATATATGTTTTTAACGTTTATAAAGGGTAGATAAACCCATTGTTAATGAAACTATATACATAGATAGAGTCAGATATGAAGATTAAAAATACACTATTGTTTTCTTAAATTAATATTGTTTACTATTTCCAATCTATTTTTGTCTTCTCATATATCAAAATTCTAGAATACATACCTATTTTATTTCTGGTTTAAGTTTTTGTCATCTTAACTATTTCTAAAATGAGTTATACGTTGATAATTTTAGGACCCTCGTAGCTTACACTAAAAGAAGGTATTGTAATTTCAAGGATATATTGACTTTCATAATATATATATATATATAATAGATAGCACTAGAAAAATGGGTTCTCTACAATTATACAAGTTTTTGGAAGGCAATTTCATTGTTAAGATACTCAACACCTGCATTAACGGATAAATATATGTTATGTTTTTCAATAAAATTAACATACCATTGTTAGAAAAAACTCAAATTTCACATAGCTATTCATAATTTCTATGAATAAAAGTTTTATATTCGGAAATCTAACTCAATTTCCTGTGTTTGATATTCTTACAACATATTCAAATTCATTGTAAAAGTACCTTGAATAATCCCTCCAAGATAACATATTTTTATTTTTCCATGTTTGCATTGCTACTAATGCATCATGAGAGACCATCATTATTTTTCACATGCCCATGCTTTAATAGTCGCATGAAGAATAAGTTGAATCATGACTGGGCCTAATGGTTAAGAATATGGGTTTCCTCCTAAGGGTTCACAAATTCACATCTAGAGGGGAATAGGGTATCTAAACCTCCATAGTCTTTTGTAGTCAATTAATTGCCTCGAGGGGGTCCCCTGTCCCACAAACAAGGAGGTGTCATAGTCCAATTTGGTTTCTAACTTGGTCGCGACCTTAAAATTAGATGATTATTATTATTATCATTATTATTGTTGTTGTTGTTATTATTATTATTATTATAAATAAAGTAACAATTTTGATTGATGGAAATTTTACTATGAAATCAATGCATGTACACTAAAGGAAATATGTTGGTTTCTGTCAATTTGTAAACGCCTTGATTTCAATGTTCGTGTCAATTTTTAACACATTAATTTTAGTGTACATGCCAATTTATCTTTCTATTTCTATTCAATTTCTAACTCATTGATTTTAGTGTATGCAAATTTCTATTTCTATTTAGTATACATAAATACAATTGTTCATCTCATGGTACATTCCAAGTTGTAAAGCATTGATTTCAGTCTACATGTCAATATTTCAATTTATATTCAATTTATATTCCATGAAAATTTCAATTCATATTCAATTTCAATTTTCACTTTTTCTTGTATTGGCAGAGTCGACAATGGACGATTCTCGTACTTGCGTGGCACAAGGTCGATTCTCGTCTGCTACCTCTATAACTTCCAGGGGCATCTGCTACCTCTATAACCTCTAGGTTCATCCACACAACCGACTAGCATGGGGCATGACTAAATAGGGGCAAGAATCGGACTTGACACCTACTTTACATATTTCCTTCCATTCACACTACACTTTTCAATCACTGTACACCCATGTCGACCAATTTTTATTTCTATTCAAACTCAATATCCATTTATATTTCAATTTCTATTCAATTTGTGCATTGATTTTAGTGTACATTTCAATTTCTAGATGTGTCGATTTCAATCTACATGTCAATTTCTAATGCATTGATTTCAGTGTACATGTTGTAACATCCCACTCTTGCATGCACTTGATTTGACTTATTCTTTGGGGACACTTGCATGCAAGTGATCCAATTCATTATATGATTGTCTGCTTCTCTTATGGATTATGATCATGAGATTGTGGATTATGATGCTATGTTATGTTATTTATGTATAGGCAGGTGTTATTGCCTGGTTTCTCCTGAGTGTGCAAGACTCTTGACAGATAGAGGATGTCAATGGAATCGATGGACCTCCTTGGACTTTGGATCAAGTCAGGGACTGGACTATATATGCTTTGGGTATTTCTATTTATGCATATGTGACCTATGATCGTGTATATCATGATTTTGTTTATGGATTGTTGACATGTTTCATTGATGAATGCATGGTGACGATTGCTTCCTAATCAGACTCAGATTAGGAGTAAAGGGGCCATGCACAACAACCAAAGATATTGAGGGAGAGGTGTGGCAGCAGCCCTTCATAGCCTACTAGCACTCCCGATGTGGATCGAATTGTATGTTAACGATTACCTAGTTTGAGAGATCCATGATGTCGTGACAACAGACTGAGATAGTCTCTCATGAAGATTTTAAGGAACACACAATAAGGAAGGGTCCTTATTCGTTAGAGGCCCTTAGTCTCCCACAAGGTCGTCTAATGGTGTATTGACTCCAAGCGTTGGACGTCTACCAAAATCAGTCAAAAGGTGAGTGGCACCCTTAGAGCATGTAGTGCGTGTGTTGAAGGGCACATCACGATTTTTAACACCGGTGATTCAATGAACCTAGGCGCCTAGAAAACAATATTTTATTTTGACATGGTCATCCTTAAAATAAATGTTGTATGAGTAAAGTTTATTAATTATAAAATTTCCCTTAAAAATACCAAGCCTAGGTCTAAATAGGGTATGAGGACTAAAAATTAATTAATCAATTAATAAAAGGGGGATAAAGAAAAGAAATCAAATTAAGAATTTAAAGGAGAAATTATTTATCTAAGAATTAATTACTCTTTATTATGAAAACAAATGTTAATTTGGAACTTAGACAAAAAGGGGAAATTAAATGCAAAAAGGAATGTGGAACATAGAAATGAATCTAGTCTAGAGAACTTCATAAATAAAACTCTACTAAGATTTATGTAATGCTTGAGGGAATAAAGGGACAACAAGGAGCATTTTTAGGAACACTTTTAGGTGGGTGAAGGAAATTGAAAATTAATTTAATTAATTAAATGAATTTCTAGTGCAACTAAGGGATTTGGTGACAAGTGTACGGGGGAGATTATTTCCTAATTATTTTATAATAAAAATAATCAAAGAGAAATTGGCTAGTGATCACTAAGAATAATTCTATAAAAATAACGGGGAAGAAGAGGAAAGGATCACGACTGGTATGCGTAAGGTTATGCTGCCGAATATTTCTTGATTGATTTTTATTGTCGGAGTTGGGATACCCAGCTCGAATAGAGAGTGGTATCTCAACCTTGCGAGGCGAGCTCAGAGCGAAGTTTTCTCTAGTTTGCGTGCGTGGACACTTTGCAGCTCAGGGGAATAAGGGGGAAGAAGAGTATGCCTAACATTGGCTGGTAGGTACTGGTGAACTCTTCATTGCTAGCAAGTGGCGAGCGGAACATAGTGCAAGAGTGGGAGAGAATCATCAACTTCTCACCTTCGGTCATTGTATTTTCATTTTCATTTGAATTATATCAAGTTTTATTGCACATATGTTTATGGAATTAGTCTAAATATTGATAGATCTGGACACTAAATATGTTGAAAAAGAAAATTGTGAGGTTATTGTTTTGATTATAATGAATTGCAAATTATAAAAACAGCCACAAGAAGATTGCAAATTTTCATTAATACAGTTTATGTCTCATTTGATAACATTTTTAAAATTCTAGTAGTCCCAAGAAGGCGGAGGAATTCTTGTAGTTGTTAACATCCCCTGGATTGATCAGCCTTTGGATAATGCTTGAACCTTCAGTTTAAAACTGTTTTGTGCAAGGAAACTAGAACCCTTCTGGGCCGAGAGGATGTCTCTCCTCCTAGTTCGGGTTATAGAATTGAATCTTCTCACTGTTGTGTAGGTTACTGATGTGTAGTTAAGGTTGTAACCCCTTTGCTTCTTCGAAGGGATCTTCCACATACTTGAATGTCTTAAATGGCACCAACAAACTTGAACTCTGAATTACAACACCTTTTTCCCCTTCGCATTCCTCGGCTTGTATAAATTGTGTGCCCTCTGAGGTCCGTCATCTTTCGCCCAATTTCGAGCTCCTTCCTGGCGTGTAAACCCAAAACTTATTTGTTGTGCTTGGAACAATAAATTCGCCCAATTTCGAACTCCTTCCTCGCGTGTAAACCCCAAAATTATTTTTTGTTCTTGGCATAAGAAATTCGCCCAACTTAGAGCTCATTCCTGGATATTTTAGTCCCCGAATTTACCTATGCATTTTTACATAAGACATGCCCAGCACCCCTGCTACTTGTTCTCTGCGTTTGGAAGTGTCCTAGGCTCGACGCCCTTCCCTTTTTCTCAGTGAATTCAAGATTACATTACCCAACGATTTGTTATCCTTACCCAGCGAATTGGTGTTCCATGCTCAGCGAAATTAGCTCTTATCCCTTCAATGATTTTCTTGCTACGTTTTTCCTTACTCAACGAGCTCGTATTCACTATGCCCGAGCCCATAAATTCAACTTTAATCATTGAATTTACTTCCTTAATCTCTTACATCCTTTAATTCTCAGAAACCTTTAAAACTACCATTCTAAGATCTTGAAGGAATGAATCTGGTTAAATTTCAGCTCTATTAAATCTTGGTTATAATTATGAACATTAATACAATGTTTGGGTACGGGTTAAACTGTACTCTTGAACACTGTTCTAGTTTTCACCTTGTTCGATTTGGAAATAGTTGTAAAACCTTTAGACACTGACTGGTCTGCATCAATAGCCTTTCGTCATCGATTCTTAACCTCCATTATGATATTGACCCTTCCGATAAATTAAAATTTCAAGACTCCGATTTCACCTTGACTATTTGGGGTGCTAACTCCTATTGTTCGTATGGTTAAGTTCCTATCCTAAGAGATGGATCTTGCCTTAGCCACCTAATCCTTTTTGGTTTGACATCTAGTTAATGTGATCTCACTAGATAACATTTCATAATTGGATCCTTGATGTACCTCTCGGTAAGTCAACTCCTTGGAACTTTTAATGAAGTAGGTTAATAACCTTTCCTTTTGGGTCTTTGGAACCCTCATGACGCTAACCTAACATATCACCTTTAAGTTAGACAAATAATTACTTTTGGTTGAAAATTTTATGAAATTAAATTGGTGGATCATTGGGTGCTTCAAAATAATGGTGAGGATTGAGTAGATAGCTTGTTGCACCTTGAATTAAATCGACAATTTACTCTTGTGAAATGAATAATTGATGATTGATGAATGATTAAGTTATTAGTTAGTTGTGCCTTGGATTACGCCGTGATTAGATATTTATATGATTGCATGCATTGAAAAATGATGATGTATTTTAGTTAAGTGATCAAGAATAAATGTGCGCATTGATTATGTTGATTTATGTTTAATTTGGGAATTACATCATGTACACTTATCGAAAAATAAATCTCATTATAATTGTGCCCTTAAAATGAGGTTGTCATATGATTTATTTATTAATTATACTCTCTTGCACACTACAAAATATACATTTCTCAAGCGTCATGAAATATATATATATATATATATGTGTGTGTGTGTGTGTGTAAATGACAGTGTAATTAATTTCTCTTGCGCCATGAACAATAATGATGTTAATTATTGTTAAAATTCAGTGATTGATTAAACATGCACCTTGAATAACTAGATGTATGCATTGCGGCTTGGAAATAAATAAAGTGATTACACTTACATCTCACCCTTGTCATTGTATGATTTATGTAGTATTTACATTCTCTTGCACCTTGAATTTATCGTTGATCACTCTCGTCTCATGAATAAGTTGCGAATTAATTTAGCATCATGAAGTTATTCCAATTGTGAAAGATTTAGTAATTAGTTTACCTTGCACCAATAATTAAGTTGACTTGTGATTGTTCTAGAGTTTGTTGTCTCTCGCGCACTGCAAAGTTTAATGTTAATGTATGATTGATAAAGATGATGATTAACCTTGATTTTTCTAGTTGATGTTGGACTTGATTCTGTTAGCGGGATGTAGACACCTCCTTGTTCCTCAGAACAATCGCTAGCCTTGAGACCTTAAATGGTTAATATCAATTCGAACGTCGAATTGAGCATTGTTTATGTGTCCTATAGGTCCTAACCTTGTAGGGTAGGATGGGTGGGTAGTATCTTATGTGGTTCTTGTGATTATCATTATGATACTCATGATTTGTTTGTTATCTCATTTTATCCTGAAGTTATTTGATAATTTTCTTTATGAGATGTGTTCAACCTTTGACTCATACTATTTATGCATCATAATTAATTGTATAAATGCACTAATTATGGGATGCTACTTATTGTGTTATTGCGTTGATTTGTGTATCTCCATTCTTGGTGATGATGTGTTGGATTGTGTCACGATTGAATGTTAATGAGTTAAGGTTGTTTCATTAATACATTGGAAGATATGTCAATGATGTAGTTATTAATTTGTGATGTGTATTTCCTAACAAAAACAAAAAAAAATTACCTTTTGTACATCACTTTTTGTTGTCATAAAGGTATGGTTGTTACATATGGTATCAGAGTGGGTTCAACCCTCTGACTTGGAATCATTACACATTCCACTTTATCACACTTCTTTATAATTTATCGCTAATTAATTTGAATTGTATTCGTGTAGGTAATCATGGTTAGAGGATGCCACAGAGGTAGACGACATCGTACTAGGGGAGGAGACGCAATGCCTCTACTGGCATCCACACTAGAGGGATCTAAACTTCAAGGAGAATGATAAGTCATAAGATAGGAATATATAGTTGTGGGGGATGTGGTTGGGTTTATGAGGTCCATTCAAAGGATGTCAGAGGCCTTTATTAGCCGTTGGGATAGAGATGAGGCCAGGGCACCGATACCCCCTGAAGGTCCACCGTGCACCCCAGCCAATACCGTTAGCATTCACCAAGAACTTGACAAGGTAAATTTTCCCAAGTTCTTGGGTGCCACGAATGGTGCAACCATCGATGCATGGTTCAAGAATATAACGATGTGTTTTTCACTTCGCGACTATACCTCCAACATGAAAATCTACATGGCGATCTTTCAGCTGAAGGGGAGTGCTCTTCTATGGTGGAAGATGCTTCTCCCACAACTGAACATGGTCGTCCAAGATGTTTCATGGAAACTATTCGAGGAGTGGTTCCAAGAGAGGTATCTATCTGAGAAATCCATTGAGAATCATCTCAATGAGTTCAATGACTTACAACAGGGTGGTGCTGACAAGCGTAGGTGACACGCCATCAACTAGAAGTTCAAATCCAGACGAGGGTTGTCTAAATAACCCAAGTTGTTTAGAATTAAATGACCCAATGGGTTTAATGGCTTCGTTGGCCAGCTAAAGTCCTAAAAATAACAAATGAAATGAAATTAATCTAAGAAATCTATGATACTAAGAATATAATTTTAATAATTAAAAGTGTTTAAATGGAAACATGGATATGTGCATATGATTATAAACAGTTTATGTACATCTTGCAAGATTTACCTAATATCTTGTGATATGGATGTTCTTAAAAGTGTTTATAAAAGAGATAAAGAAAGAACATATATTTTTCTATTTTCTTTTGAATACTTAAAGATCTAAAACTAATCAATACTAAACGAATATAATTGAAATAAGAATACATAAACAGTCAAAATATAATTCATGATATCGTTATTTTATTAATAAATAATTTAACTAAATAATAAACAAACTAACCTGTAACTAATCGGTTAAACTTAGTTTATCTTCCCATGTCATTCGAGCTCCTAACTGTCTTGCATGCGAGGGAAACCTGTACCAGAACAAGACTATTATTTCTAGAATAAATTCAAAGAAAATTTCTGATGTATCCAATTGAGAATATGACAGTAGAATGATAACTGTAAAAATCTTATGATCTCATGATAATCAATAACTTAGAATGAATAGAAAATCAATTCAAAGCATTAATATAATCCATCATTTAATATCCAGAATAAATTGATAATAATCAAATGGAAAATTGATCACATATGTAAAATGGAATGAAAAATTATAGACAACATCTAAATACTTAATAATATGAAATGCCATATGATAAATAGACTAAAGATGCATCAAACATAATAATATTTCATAAGATCGAGGAAATGAAAGAACAAAAGATGGAATAAGCATCACACAGGTCTAAAGTCGAATGGTGAATAGATTCTCCATATAAGTTCTCTAGCTCACATGTCCATAATGTATCTGAGAAAAAGATATCTTCACTACTAACAGTGATCACTATTTAAACTAGTTTTGGATTAAAAAACTCTTACTATGCAAGATAGAGTGAAATCCCCAAAAAATACATTGTCTTACAAAAATAGTACAACAAGAAACCACCCCTCTAGGAGTTGGTTTGTAAAAAAGTATTACATAATAACAAATTTTTATCAACATAAAAGAAATAAATTATTGAATAATAAAACGTATGATCCAATGTGGTTTCTTCATGTAAACAATACCATAATTATCATTTTTCTGTAGATAGAAAAACAAAATTGATATTTAGAAAATAATGCTAACTAATATTCAAAAATAGACTGACTACAGAATCAGAGATTATGCAGCTAGTCTTATATTAACGATGAAAATAAAAACTAAATCTTCCTATTTTGACTTTCATAAAAAAATGAAATGAAAGAAAATCAAACAAAATCACTTTTACCATTTAGAAATTAGACGGTGAAGGGTCGGGAATTTCTGAATTAATGATGGCATTGAAGTTGGTTGCATTTTTATAATTATATTAGAGGATCTTTTGGGTCTTTTATTTTCCCATTCTACTCATGCTTCCAACTCTTGGTTTTATTGTTCAAGTGGAGAATTGCAGGTAGCCAAATGTTTTACTTGTTCCTGTAACAATGGTATGTCCCTATAATAGCATTCTACCCAATCCAAACAACTTTCACGATGTACCGGTGCTATAGAAGGCTGAGGTGGAATATATTCAACAATGGGTATTTCGTGCTTCTCTGTGGCTTCTTTCAAGTCATGGCTAGTGCCAGCAAATCCCTCTTGGCCTTTCAGAAATGGGGGTAGTATAGAGATAAATTCATATTGCTCAGTCTAACCAGTAGTTTCATTCCTGAGACAATGGTTATCGAGATCTTCTAGTGTAAGGAAATCGTTGATCTCGTCGTCTGAGTAGTGATCATTTTCGCCGATCCCAGAGATCCATCTCAATTGATCTTGTTTTTTATTTCTTAGACTCCTAGATATTAATCGATCAGATCTCTTATTTATAAAATTCAAATCTTAGCTTTCCTATTTCTTACTATTACGATTTTTCTTGAAAGTGGGTTCGTCACTAAAGCCCTTATTCGGCTCTATAATAGGGGTAGGAAAAATCCTTTCTTTCAATACATCCACTACCTATTCCAACGATTTTCTGGGAGAGAAAATACATCGTGGTTGTTTACCCAGGGGGGTTTGCAAAGCAACAGAAATAAAATCATTAATTTCACAGTCATTAGGTAAATTGAAACCTTGACTCTCATTCACAAGATTATTAGAATTGGGGTTCACATTTAAAGGTGAATACACTGTGCTGTCAGGTTGGGAAAAACTGTTTCGACTCAGGAAGCTTTCCCAAGTGTCTATGATTTGTGATAGGTGTGATAGCAACATGATTCTTATAAGACCATGATGAAAGAGGCTTGATAGAGGGTTCAATATTTTTTTATTATAGCGTTTTGACATTTTATACAGGCTCATTAACAAGTATAATTGCATGTTTAGCTTAAACCCTAGGAACAACATCAACAGTCGGATATGGTATAAAAATACCAAACCATACCTGCCCTCGCGTGTTATAAACTGTTTTAGAATCAAAATAAATTTGTTCCATCAAGGTTTCAGGAGGGTAACAAGAATAACTTTAGGGCAACAGGTAGATTCATGAGAGACCATGAACGGGCTCCATAGAAAATCTTCTAGTTTTTAATTTTTAAACCACTTTTATCCTTCCTCTGGGAGTCCTATCACCCGGGCTATAGATTCCTCTGTGACCTCCAATTTCACATCCTCGAACTTGGCTCTAATCCCTTCAAACTTTTAGGCAAAGGCCTGTGCGACTGGAAGACTGTAATATTCGAATTTATGGATGAAGGTATCCCAACCATGAGCCTGCAAATCATCTAGAGCATCGTCGTGGGAAAGAAGGTCCTAAAAACCATTAGGTTAGATTCAAACCATAGGGTCCATAATCACTGTCAAACATACACAACATATATCACGGGAGGGAGGCTTCAACTTACAATAAATGAGCAACAAGGTGAGGTCTGTGAAAGGCACAAATACTTGATACCTATGAAGTTTGGGGTCTTTCATGGTTGATAACTTAAGTTTGGAGAGACAGAAAACCGCAGGGCACGCAGACCTATGAGCCATTACACATAATGAATATCAAACCCTCCACCACTCTCAAATGCTAATTCAAACAATGAATGAGGATCATTAAATGTACAGGACAAAAGATTGAGGTGTATTTGTGGGTTGATCATACCTATACCAAGTGAAATGACAATGGCATGATTGTTGAGAGCATGAAGCACATATCAAACATTAATCCAAGGTTTTGCATGTTCATACATTTTAGAAATTAAAACCAAACAATCAACCATAGAACCGATTAAGTCATAATCCCCGCAATACATGAAAATGTGGCAATGAATTAATCAACGAGTTAATGGAACTTAAAACTTAGAAACATCTGGGTTTTGTCAAGGTGTATTTTCTTTTGTAAAAGAAAATAAGAAAAACAAAAACTACAAAATAATTACCCAAGAAATTTTTTTGTTTAAATTTCATGCTTGGAGTCCTGAAATTTAGATGAAAAAAAACGAAATCTAAAGTGAAAAACTCATAAAATAAGTTAGCCCAATATATCGCCTTGAAGCCAAGAGACATAAACTTTTTTTAAAAAAAAGTAAGGAGGAGGAAGCTACATAAAGGATTTTATCTCTTTGTGATGACTTTTAATTGTGATAAAGATTCAACAGAATTGGTGGCTGCCAACAATGGCGACATGCTGGGCGAAGCAATTATCTTTGCATTGACAGAAAATTTATGTTAGGGGCACAAATGAAATAATTTTTTATAAACAGTTAACGACAGATCAAGCATTCCAAACATAATTCATAAAATAACGTAGTTTTATCATTGAATGTATTTTTGTCGGAAGATGTGATCTGGTATCTTATTTGGATTACCAGTGTAGCGATGTTTATACAAATGACTTCGATACTGTTGACAAGTCCACTGTTTCTAGCAAGCATCCATAGCCTCGCCAGGGATGTCATTTAACCCACTCTAGTACCTCTATCATGTTCAAGAGTCGTCCATTCATGATAAAAAAATCTTCATACTTGATCAAATCAAAAGACACAGCTGAGGATATTTTTTAAACCTGGCATTGCTTCACTGCCAGTGGGCCTGTTCAGTACCCCGACAAAGTTACCTTGGTATCATGTGTGCATTTACCCACTTCTAGTAGACATGTTCAGTGTCCCAATGGGTTTGCAAACACTTCCCACACGTTACAATGATTCCAACTCTCTAGAATTTGTTTGTAATTTATAGAACTTCATGATATTCAAGAGAGCGAGGTGATACTAAAAATCTCATAGTTTGGTATTGAAAAGTTTGATCATTTACAATTTATTTTTCTATTTTGATGACTTTCATCATGATTTGGACAGTTAGATTTTTGTTAAGAAACCCTCTCTAGGATGGGGAATCACACTAAGTTGTTCTCATTAAAACAAGGGCAGTGTTAGAATTTTATTAAGGATACTCGCATATGCTGATGATCTTAAAGAGAATCCAGGAAGACTGTTTGAACAAAAGGTTACTTCCTGTTGATCTGAGTTTAGCATTTACTGCTCAGGTGCTTGAAAAGTTATCAAGTAATACTAATGAAAAAATTATGATTCCCTTCAACAAATAATGGTGCTTCAAACATAATCATTTTTAGAAAATAAGTCAAAATCAATAAAAATGAAAAGAACTAAAATTAAAAACAGAAAAGAAAATTAAAAATATTTACAAGAGGGTGTATCAGAAATCATCAAGTGAAATATCTCTTGAGATCCTGGCCATTCATTGGGAAAGTGTCTGGTTGTCCCTCCAAATTATGGAGACGGAAAGAGCTAGGACCCAATTTTTCAGAAATTACAAATGGTCCCAGCCACAGGTTTTGGAACTTGGTATGTTCACCCTTACCCTCATGGGATTTGTCCCACTTGAGAACCAAATCTCCAACATCACAATTCATATCAAAAGAGGAATTTACATCAAACCAACTCTTCACAATTTGTTGATGTTGATCAAGTTTCTTCTTGGCTTGTGTTCTTACCTCTTCTAGTTTTAACAAACCATTTATCTGATTTTCTAGACAAGGACACTCTTCTTCTTGAATTTTTTGTGATAATTGCAGAGAAGGAAGTAAGACATGTGGGGGAAGGATGTCTTTTCTCTCGTAGATGAGGAAGAAAGAGGAATTACCAACAAAAGGTTTTGGAGTTACCCTATCAGCCCAAAGTGCATTATACAATGCATTGTGCCAGTTCTTGTGGTTTTCTGAAACTGTCCTTTTAATAATATTGATTAAATTCTTATTTGTTGATTTTGCTAGACCATTCACTTGAGGGTAGTAGTTGGCAAAATACTTCAGTTCAATCCCTTTTTTCATATTGAAAACCTTCATATCAAGGGAGAAAAAATAAGAGGCGTTATAAATAACCAAACATTCATGAATTCTAATTTGAGTGATGATGTGGGATTTCAGAAAAGACACTACCTGATTGGTGTTGACCACTTTTAGAGGTAAAGCTTCAGACAATCTAGTAAAATAGTCTATTGTTGTGAGGATGTACTTGTGTTGCTGTGAATAAGGGAGATTGATTGGTCCTATAATGTATAGACCCGATTTCTGAAAAGGTGCGTCTATAGTAACAGGTTGCAAAGAAAATTTTTTCGTTTTCACCCATCCTGAAGCCTTCTCGAAGATTACACATTTGTGGGACAGCGTATGGGCATGTTTAAACAAGGTAGGCCAATGGTATGCATCCCTTAAAACTTTGTGGGTAGTGGTATCTCCACCAAAGTGACCACTGCCATCATTGGTATGAAGTTCAGACAACACTTTTTCAGAATCTACCTTTCCTAAACAACGCAAAAAAACACCATCAAAGTTATTTCGAAATAATATATCATTGATTAACTGGAAAGATGCATATTTGAGCCGAAGTACTCTTATGTTTTTAGGATCAAGATTGTGGGGAGAAGATCCATGCATTAAATAAAATCTGATGTTCTCATACCAATAATTGGGTGTAGCTTGTGCACAACTGATCTGTTTTTGGTCATGTTGATTTACAATTGATGTGTTTCATTGAATTTTGTGTTCCTCAATTAAATCAAGGACTAGTTTACACAGGCCTTGACCTCTAATGATTTGGGAATGAGTTATTTCAAGGTCATATTCCTATATTGATTTTATCCAATTTTCTCTTTTCTCACCCAACACTTTTTGTACTAACAAGTTTCTTATAGCGGGGTACAGAACAATTAGTTTGGTTCTGGATTTCAACGAGTAATATCATAAGTGTTTCATTGCTTTAAAAAAAGCATATTCCTATTGATCTATTGTTGGGTAATTAGGTTATGCTCCTTTAAAATAAGAGTTCATGAAGGCAATTGGTATCTCATTTCTTTCAACATTTTTCTATGTAAGCACAACAACATAGGATATGTCAGATGCGAAAGTGTAAAGAGTGAAATACTGAGAAAAAATGGGAATCATAAGGGAAGGGGATTCTATTATTGTTTTTCTAATTGAATCAAAGGCCTGGCTTTCTTGAGGTCCCCAATGATACAAAACGTTATTTTTAATTAAATTTTGTAAAGGTCGAACCATTTCTGAGAAACTCGGGACAAATATTCTGAAAAAGTTAATCTTACCCAAAAAGGATTGCATGGCCTTTTTGGAAGAAGGAGGAGGAAGTTTGGTGATGTATTTTTTTCTCTCGGGATCAATATTCATTACATCCTTAGACACTATAAACCCAAGCACTTTACGTTGCTCTACTGCAAAGACTGATTTATTAGGGTTGAGAGATATGCCAAACTTGTGGCATCGTTCTAAGACATCCGTAAGGTGAGACAAGTCATCCTTCTTGTTTTTAGAAAATACAATGATTTCATCAAGATAGAACACAATTGTCTGGTTAATGAGGCTAAAGAAATCAATATCCATTGCTCTATGGAAGTTGGCTTCGACATTTATCAGTCCAAAAGGCACTTTTCGGTAGGCGTAAGTGCCCCATGGGGTATGCAATGTGGTTTTAAGCTGGCCTGAAGGAGACATAAGGACCTGGTTGTAGCCCAAAAAACCATCTAACAAAGATATTATTTCGGAACCGAACACCTGTTGTAGAATTTGTTCCATTGTAGGAACATGGTAGTTTTCTTTATCAGACACTTAGTTTAGGCTACGGAAATCGACACAAAGTCGAAATTCACCACTTTTATTCCTTACAAGGACTAATTTAGACACTCATTGAGTGTGCCTGACCAGGAAAATCATCTTTTCTATTAGTAATTTATTTGGTTCCTTTTTAACAATAGGTTCCAATTTAGGATGCATCTTCCTCAATTTCTGTTGAAAAGGTTGAGTCTGGGGTTCCATAGGGATTACATGTTGTATGGTGTTTGGATCGAGGTTTTTCAGGTCATCCTACATCCAAGAAAATACATATTTAAATTCATTAAATAATTTTATGAAAGTGGGTCTTTCTTTCTTGGAACATCCCTTTCCCAGATTAATATTTTGAAGATTTTTTCTTATTTCTAAATTAACAGTTTCATAGATCAAAGAGGAACTGTTAGTTTTGCAATTGAATACCCCTATAAACTTATCATGCAAGTCATTAAATTTCTCTAATATCACAATAGATCTAGGGATAGATTTTACCAGCTCGGATGTTTATTAAGGAGATGGAGGATCAGATATTATCGTGAAGTTTCAGAGATTCTCGTCATGAATGCCTTCATCAATGACTGCATCCTCAAAGGTGTCTTCCATATACAGAAAGTTTATGATCTTCTGGTCATCATCGGATACTCTCTAATTTGTGATGTTGTCTAGAATCTATGACCTGAACAAAAATTTGATTGAAAACACATTAGGAGAAAGACCTTCAACGGATAACAATTTGGAAGCAACATTGGCTAGTAAATCAGAATCTGAATTACTCATCCTAGGAATAGAATTTATATTAAATGGTAGAAATTTATGCATTAAACTCCATACATCAGTTTGGTAACTCTTTAGATGCAGTGACAAACAATGTATTGTGTTTCTTAGTTGTTTGACCACAATTTTTGAATCACCGAATACTATCAAATTTTCCACATCCATGTTCAGTGCTTTCCTATGTCCATGTAGAAGTGCTTCGTACTCGATTGTGTTGTTAGCACATTTAAACTCTAATATGCAAGGAAAAAAAAAATTATTACCTGTAGGATCAATGAGCACGCAGCTAGCACTTGCTCCTTCTTGGGATTTTGATCCATCAAAATATAAGGACCATATTTGTGCGTCATTAGCAGTACTTAGCGAATTCGGCAAAGATGGTGTATGAGTATAGGCTGTAACTTCATATTGTTGTCCCAGATCAGGGATAGATGAAATTTTGGTCATGAAGTTACCAAAAAAGGTATTCATTTTGTTTGTTTCAAATGAATTTCTGGATGTGACGAAAGGCTCATTTGGATCATTCAGATCTGTCACTGTATGCTTAAGATATTGTTCTCTATTTATATTGATTTTGTTGGGTTGTCCATTTTCAGGCAGCCATAAGTGAGACCAGCCTGTAGTAAAATAACCGTGTAGTTGTTCTCACCAATCTCTTCTCAAAAAAAGACCATAAACTTCGGGAATATCAACAATGATAATATCAATTATCTCATGAACTTTATGATTGGATGATAATATAATCAACACATTCTTAAGCTCACTGATTACTTTAACATTGGTTCGATCTAGCTGAATGATTTTAAGATCAGAAGGTTTTACTTTCACATTAATTTTATGGCATACAAATAGAGGCATCACGTTTGATGATGCACCAGAGTCAACCATACAATTATGTACATTCCTATTAAAAATTTCAAAGGTTAATAAAAAAGGTGGGACATTTTTCCATGTGGAAACAATAGAATTCTATTGGTTTTTATTGTTGTCCCCGAAACAGTTTTATCTACATTTGATACAGTTTTTTCTGCTAAGTCCCTTTTGTCTTGATGTTCAAATGTATTTTTAGTTGGGACATTCTTAGCTACGTTTGAATCAATTTCTGCTGATTTTTTTTTTCTGCTAACATCATTCTTTTTACTATTTTCAATGATGCCTTAAAGCATTTTATGAAAATAAGATGAAATTTCAGCAGTTCAAAAACAAAAATATTTTCCCTTAGTTTTTTTCAGATCTTCGATTAAGTCATACTCTAAAACTGGGGCAACTAAGTTTTTTCTAGTTTTAGTTTTCTTTGTTTGTTTTGGAAACACATTTTTACTTTCTTTTGTCGTGGGCTTTTTTTGTGCTTTACTCCTAATGTTGTAGGGGTGGACAATTTTGAAATTTGCTTGAAAAATATTGTCCGACAAGTTCCCAAAAAGGGGAGGTGGTGATTCTTCCTCTTCTAGTACCTCTTCCTCAACCGTATCATTATAATTTTCAGGAGGAACATAAACATAATTGTCATGTGCTTCTAATATTGTTTGCAAAGAATACTATAAATTTTGAAAATTTAGACCTTCTATGGTCGGCTTTGGCCAGTTTGGAGGGAAAGTCTTTCTAAAAGGAGGTTTGAAAATTATTTTTCTTATGGATTCCTCCTCGGTTGATATTTTCAAGTCAACGACCTGATTCAACAATTTCTAGAAATCTTTCTGCAAGCTCTCCATATCTAATGTTTCTTGTTGATTTTTAGGTTGAGGAGGCCTAGTGAGAATTTCTATTTTCTTCTTAGAAGACGAAGTCGTTTCAGCTTCACTATTTAGATTATCTTTTAATATCAATACATATTTCTTGATTTGACTTGTCTCCTCAAAGGATTCTAACATGTTCTTCTTAGACCTTTCAACCAATATGGCTATGTTATTGTGCAAGGCCTTAGAATAATATGCAATAATTAAACTTTATGCAAACATCAAATCTGCATGGATTGTGTTCTTTAACGTCATAAACCTTTGGTTAAAGTCCTTCACTTTTTATTTAGGGTTCATTTTTAAGCTAGAGAGTTCCATAGCCAAGACTTCTGGAGATTTATCATCTCCAAAATTTTCTAGAAAACAAGTTTTGAACTTGTCCCAAGTGAAGATGGTCTCGGGCTATTGAGAGAAATACCATGTGGAGGCATTTCTCTCAAAAGTATAAGGAAATAATATTCATACTACATCCTCATGTTCAACACTCCGGAGTCTAATGGACAACATAAATTTCTTGATATGAACCTCAATGGATTGCTTCGAATCTGGATCAAATTTGGGTAACCATTTCTCCGGGTGTTTAGGTAGTGGGTATTGGGGTCCGGGTACAACCACGACATCTTGATCGATCCAAGGTATGGAAGGATTATTTTGGTTTTCCATGGGAGTTGGTGGTGTCAAACATTGAGATGGTTTTGATGAAGAACTGGATTTGTCTAAAGACTCTCCTCTTGAAGAAGACAGAGAAGAACCAGGTGGAGATAGTGGAATACCAGATCCTTCGACACCAAGGATAGGTGATTCAGTAGGATTGGTAGTATTACCACCTAAAGGGTTTTCAGGAAGACCAATTCCTTGAAGTTGTTATTGAAGTTTTGTAAATTCAAGGGGTTGATTGAGTTTCCTACCATCATTTCTAATATGGGATAAGGCACTATGGGTTCTTATGAGTGACTGACAGACAATTTCTTGGACGAAAATCCCTTCAGGGAGTGGTGTCATTGGTTCGACAAGAATATCAGGGTTATCATTTGAGCTAGTTGTTGTTTCAAGTGTAACATTTATGTCAGAGGGACTACGCGTTATGACATGAGTGCAAGTGTGTGGAGGAGTCTTATGACCTCCACGTGCCATCAATTAATTTCAGGCCCTCCTTCTAGCACCATTTTTTGACGAGCATAGGTGACACACCATCAACTGGAAGGTCAAATACGGACTGGGGTTGTCTAAATAACCCAAGTTGTTTCAAATCAAATGACCAAATGGGTTTAACGAATATTTTGGTCAGCTAAAGTCCTAAAAATAATTAAAGAAATGAAATTAATCTAAGAAAGCTATGATACTAAGAATATAAATTTAATAATT
This sequence comes from Picea sitchensis, assembly GCA_010110895.2. Classification (NCBI taxonomy): domain Eukaryota; kingdom Viridiplantae; phylum Streptophyta; class Pinopsida; order Pinales; family Pinaceae; genus Picea; species Picea sitchensis. The sequence continues at coordinate 107,806 of SNQJ01S0011363.1, forward strand.
AAAAGTGTTTAAATGGAAACATGGATACGTGAATATGATTATAAACAGTCTATGTACATCTTGGAAGATTTACTTGATATCTTGCAAAATGGATGTTCTTAAAAGTGTTTATAAAAGAGATAATGAAAGAACATACATTTTTATGTTTTCTTTTGAATATTTAAAGATCAAAAACTAATGAATACTAAGAGAATATAATTGAAATAAGAAGACAGAAAAAATTCAAAAGCTAATTCATGATATCCTTATTTCATTAATAAATAATTTAACTAAATAATCAACAAACTAACCTATAACTAATCGGTTAAACTCAGTTTATCTTCCTGTGTGATTCAATCTCCTAATTGTCCTGCATGTGAGGGAAACATGTAACAGAACAATACTATTATTTCTAGAATAAATTCAAAGAAAATGTTTGATGTATCGGAGTGAGAATATGACAGTATAATGATAATTGTAAAAATAATATAATCTCATGATAATCAATAACTTAGAATGAAGAGAAACTCAATTCAAAGAATTAATATAATCCATCATTTAATATCTATAATAATTCGATAATAATCAAATGGAAGATTGATCACAGATGTAAAATGGAATGACAAATTATAAACAACATCTAAGTACTTAATAATATGAAACACCATATGATAAATAGACTAAAGTTGCATCAAACATAATAATAAATCATAAGATCAAGCCAATGAAAGAACAAAAAATGGAACAAGCATCACATAGGTCTAAAGCCTAATGGTGAATATCTTCTCCATATAAGTACTCCAAATCACATGTCCATAATGTATCCCAAAAAAATTTATCTTCACTACTAATAGTGATCACTATTGAAACTAGTTTTGGATTAACAAACTCTTATCATGCAAGATAAAGTGCAATCCCCCCAAAAAATATTGTCTTACAAAAATAGCACAACAGGAAACCACCCCTGTAGTAGTTGGTTTGTCAAAAAATATTACATAATAACAAATTTTTATCAACATATAAGAAACAAACTACTAAATAATACAACATATGATCCAAGATGGTTTCTCCATGTAAATAACACCATGATTATCATTTTCCTGTAGATAGAAAAAAAAAATTGATACTCAGAAAACAATGCTAACTAATATTCAAAAATAGACTGTCTACATAATCAAAGATTATGTAGCTAGTCTTATATTAACGAAGAAAATCAAAACTAAATCTTCCTATTTTGACTTTCATAAAAAAATGAAATGAAATAAAATAAAACAAAATCAATTTTACCATTTATAAATTAGACAGTGAAGGGTCGAACAGTTATGAATTAATCATGGCATTGAAGTTGGTTGCATTTTTTATAATTATATCATGAGATATTTTCGGTCTTTTATTTTCCCATTTTGCGCATGCTTTCAACTCTTGGTTTTCTCGTTCAAGTAGAGAATTGCGAGCATCTAGATTCTTTAATTGTGCCTGTAACAATTGTATATCCCTGTAATAGCATTCTATCCAATCCAAACAACTATCGCAATGTACCTGTGTTATACCAGGTCGAGGTGGAATATATTCAACAACAGGTATTTTGTGCTTCCCTGTGGATTGTTTCAAGTCATGGATAATGCTATCAAATCCCTCTTGGCCTTTCAGAAATAGGGGTAGTCTAGAGACAAAGTCATATTTCTCAGTCTAACCAGTAGTTTCATTCCTAAGACATTGATTATACATATGTTATAGTCTAAGGAAATCATTGATCTTGTCATATGATCAGTGATCATTCACCTCGATCACAGAGATCGAGCTCAAATGATCTTGTTTTTGATTCCTTAGACTCATAGATATTAATCAACCAGATCTCTTATTTATAAAATTCAAATGTGAGATTTTATGTTTCTTACTCTTACGATTTTTATTGACAGTGGGTTCATCACTAAAGACCCGATTTGGCTCTATACGAGGGGTAGGAGAAATTCTTTATTTCAATACATCCACTATTTGTTCCAACGATTTTTTGGGCAAAAAATAAATCGTGGTTTTTTACCCAAGGGGGTTTGAAAAGCAACAAAAATAGGTTCATTAATTTCAAACTCATTAGGTAAATCGAAACCTTGACTCTCGGTCACAGTATTATCAGAATTAGGGTTCACATTTAAAGGTGAATTCATTGTGTCGTCAGGTTGGGAAAAACTGTTTTGACTCCAGAATATTTCCCAAGTGTCTTCGATTTGTGACAGGTGTGATAACAAAAGGATTCTTATAAGATCATGATGAAAGAGGCTTGACAAATGGTTCAAGATTTGTTTCTTTTAGCGTTTTGACATTTTATGCAGGCTCATTAACAAGCAGAATGGCATGTTCAGCTTACGCCCTAGAAACAACATCAACAGTTGGATGTGGCATAAAAATACCAAGCCATACCTACCCTCGCATGTTATAAACTATTTTAGAATCAAAATAAGGTTGTGCCATCGAGGTTTCAAGACGGTAATAGGAATACCTTTAGGGTAGCAAGTAGATTCGTGAGAGACTATTAATAGGCGCCATGGAACATCTTCTAGTTTTTCATTTTTAAACCACTTTTTTCCTTTCTGTGGGAGTCTTGTCGCCCGAGCTATAGAGTCCTCTGTGACCTCCAATTTCAAATCCTCAAACTTGGCTCTAAACCCATCAAACAATTGGGAAAAGGCATGTGCAATCGCCAGGTTGTAACCTTCGAATTTCTGGATGAAGGTATCCCAACCATGAGCCTACAAATAATCTATGGCATCGTCATGGGAAAGAATTGTCTAAAATCCATTAGGTTCTATTCGAACCACAAGGGCCATTATCAATTTCAAATAGACACAACAGATATCAAGGGAGGGAGGATTCAACTTCCAATAAATGAGTAGCAAGGAGAGGTATGTGAAAACCACAATGACCCGATACCTACAAAGTTTGGGGAATGTCATGGTTGATAACTTAAGTTTGTAGAGACATAAAACCATATGACACACATACCTATGAGACATTACACATAATTAAGATCAAACCCTCCACCACTATCAAATGCTAATTCAAACAATGAATGAGGATCATTAAATGTACAGGACAACAGGATGAGGTGTATTCGTGAGTTCATGAGACCTGTACCAAGTGACATGAAAATCGTATGACTGTTGAGAGCATGAAGCACATATCAAAACGTTAATCCAAGGTTTGGCTCTGTAGCGTACCAATTGTTCTGATACCAATTTGTAGTGTACCCTTCACTACACAGGTTCACCCAACCTCTCTGTTTACCATTCATTACATGGATTTAAAAAAAACAAATGCATTTAACCAGAATTAAACACACGCAACAACTCAGAGTAAAATATATGGGTACTTCTATAATTAAATGTTCCATAGCATTCATCATTAATTCATTTACACAGCGAAAAACATGATACAGAACAACACAGTCATGCCAAACGTGCTAAATCATAATTCAGAATACTTATCTTGTATCAGCTGGAGAAATCACCAACCA
>SNQJ01S0011363.1:111305-142470 GCA_010110895.2 Picea sitchensis
CTTATACAAAACTTGGCTCACTAGCCTATAGAACATATTTACAATTCTTTGCATATAACATGATCTGTAACGGGGCTCGGCCTTGGGGACACTACAGGCGCATTCATACATTTTAAAAATTAAAACCAAAAATTCAACCATTGAACCGATTAAGTCATAATTCCCATAATATGAAAATGTGGCAGTGAATTAATCAATGAGTTTATGGAACTTAAAACTTAGCAACATATGGGTTTCCTCAAGGTGTAGTTTCTTTGGTAAAAGAAAATAAGAAAAACAAAAACTGCAGAATAATTACCCAAGAGAAGTTTTTATTTAAATTTCATGCTTGCAGTCATGAAATTTAGATGAAAAAAAAAAAATCTAAAGCGAAAAACTCATAAAATAAGTTAGCCCAATAAATCACCTTGAAGCCAAGAGACATAAATGTTAATTTTAAAAAAATAAGGAGTAGGCAGCTATAGAAAGGATTTTATCTCTTTGTGATGACTTTTAATTGTGATAAATATTCAACAGAATTAGTGGCTGCCAACAGGTGGTCGTATGGTTCCTAAGTATGAGGCCCGTCTCATGGAGTTCCTTAGGTATGCTCCACACCTGAACACCGAGAAGCTCAATGTAAACAAGTTTGTGTTCGAACTTAACATCATCATTTGGGAAAAAGTGAGGATATTAATGCCTCGAACATTACACGATGCTATCGAGAAGGCTCTCATAGATGAGGAAGACTTCATCAGTGGGGGTAAGAGAAGGACTCCTGCAAAACTGACAGGACAGGGGACAGACGGTACCCAGCAACATCAGAAACTGGCTAGACATCCATTAGGGTATTCAGGCACTTTGAGAGGTTCTACGTTCAAGGCACCACAACGATCGATGCCTCAACAACAGACTCTCTACAGAGGACCCCAACATGGACCACAACAACAATAGTTTAGGCATGTTCAACAGAACAAACCAAGGTTTAAGGCTGTTGGGACATCAACTCTACTTCAGGGACTAAGAGTACTGGACTGAAAAATGGGTGTTGGACATGTGGAGAGCCACATTACCAGCGTGATTTCCCAATTGAGAGGGTCAAAAAAACCAGATCATTCAAAAATGCTATCGTAGGATATTTGGGAAATGGCCCATCATATTCATGCAGTGGTGAATAACCGTCAGGCCGAGCACCAATATATTGTTCTCGAGATGTCAAGTACAATCACTGAGGAGACCTTTAGTATTTTGATAGATCCATGTGCTACAAACATATTTATTTATGGTGCAGTGCTAAATAGAATTAAGGTAAAGGAAATCAAACAAGATGAGTTTAGCTACTTTGAAATGTCTTTGGGAGCTAAGAAGAAGGTTTGACGAAAGGTTACGAACTATAGCCTTAAGCTAGGATAATTCGTCACGAAGGCCACACTATATGTCACAATTTTAGGATATTATGAGGTCATGATCGGTATGGACTGGTTGGAATCGCATGATGTGATCCTCAACAGCAAGACAAAATGGTTGATTTTGGTCATTGACGAGAGACAAAGATGAGTGATTGTAGGAAGAAACTAGGGAGTTTCCCTAAGATTCATCTCTTCCCTACAACTACGAAAGAGCTTGCGTAAGGGATGTAAGGTATATGCAATCCTTGAATTGAATGAAAAGGGCATGGTGGAAGAACTAGAAAACCTTTTAGTAGTATGAGGATTTGTGGACGTATTCCCGCAGGAATTACCAGGGTTGTCGCCTGAGAGGGAATTGGAATTTACCATCGACCTAAAACCTGGGACTGAACCGATAGCAAGAACGTCTTATCGGATGTGGACCCCTGAGTTACAGGAGTTGAAAATCCAACTGAAGGAGTTGTTATACCTAGGAATTATGCGTCCAAGTGTGCCACCTTGGGGTGCACCTGTTATTTTCATATGAAAGACGGATGGGTTGTTGAGACTCTGCATTGAATACCATCCACTAAACAAGAAAACGATCAGGAACCAATATCTGTTGTCAAGAATAGATGATTTGTTTGATCAAATCAAGGGCACGACGATATTTTCGAAGGTCGAATTTAGATCAAGGTATCACCAGTTGTAGATCAAGGAGGAAGAGTTTCATAAGATTGCATTCAGGACAAGGTTTGGACATTATGAGTTTATCATTTTACCATTTGGATTGAGAAACACCCTAGAGGTATTCATGAACTTGATGAACGGGTTGTTCCAAGAATACTTGGACAAGTTTGTTCAAGTATTCATTAACGATAATTTGATATATTCTCGGATGATGGAAGAACATGGCAAACATTTGTGCCTGGTACTACAGTGTGTACGAGAGAACGAATTATATGGAAAAATGTTGAAAGGCTCTTTTTATCAATCAAAGATTCATTATTTAGGCCATGTCATCTCCGAAGAAGTTATTGTTGTGGATCGAGTGAAGGTAGAGGCTATTATGGAATGTATTGCATTGAAAAATGTACCCAAAGTACGCAACTTCCTAGGTTTAGCAAGATATTATCGATGGGTTGTCAAAGGTTTTTCGAAGATAGAAAATCTGATAATGGATTTGAAAAAGAAAAACTAGAAGTTTGTATTGACCAAGAAATGCATGGAAGCATTTTGAAGGCTCAAGTAGATGTGTACGACAATGCCAATACTAAAATTCCTTGACATGGACGAGGACTTCTTGGTATGCATATAAGAATCCAAGGAAGGCTTAAGAAGGGTCTTGATGCAATAAGGTTGAGTGATCGCTTACATTTCAAGGAAGCTAAGAAAGCATGAGGAGAACTATGCGATGCAAGATTTTGAGTTTTTGGCTATTGTGTATTCCTTGAGAGTGTGGAGACACTACCTGATTGGATGGAAATTTGAACTAAAAATGGAACATTATGTGTTGCAACACATTTTTACGCAAAATGACTTGAACACGCGAAAAAGTCGTTGGTTGAAACTGCTTAGTGAGTATGATTTCGAGATTAACTACATAAAAGGAATAATAAACAGAGTGGTTAATGCACTAAGTCAGAGACCATGCATATTTTCAGTAATACCTCTTCAAATGAATCTACATGAAAATATTTTGACTATACAACGTGATGATGACTGGTATAAAAAGGTTAATGAATTTATCAAACAAGACACCATGTTGGTACCAAAATTTGAGGGATTTACTGTGGATAATGATGGATTAATGAGATATAATAAACAAATTTATGTACTTCCCAACAACGAATTGAACATTTTGATCTTAAATGAAGCTCAAAGAGTAATGTACATGGCTCATCTAGGATTCATGAAGATGAGGGAAGCCCTTAAACCCTTATTCTTCTGGAAAGGAATGAAGGCAAACATAGTCAACTATGTGGTGAGATGTCTATAATGTCAACAATTGAAGGCTGAACATAGACATCAAGAAATATTACTATATCTAGAATCAAAATGTGAGGTCATTTTGATGAAATTCATTGTTGGATTGTCGCTGACGGCAAGGAGGAATGACTTGATTTTCATGGTAGTTGAAACTATGACGAAGAGTGATCATTTTATCCCTTTTCATACGACAGATCAGGCATGAGAGATAGCTAGAGTTTTAATCAGCGAGATTGTGAGATTACATGGTGTTCCTAAGAGGATCATATCCGATCGAGGATTGGTGTTTATAGGACATTTTTTTACTAGTTTCCTAGAGGCTTTGGGAACCCAACTTAACTTTAGTACTTCATATAACTCAAAGACAGACATGCAGACAGAAAGAATGAACCAAATCTCTAAGGATATGATATGTATGTACGTGATGGACCAACAAGAGCGTTGGGCAGAGTTCTTTCCACAAGTAGAGTTTTCATACAACAACAATTATCAAAGAACCATTAATATGGTGCCATTCGATTTTATTTATGAGAGATCGTGTCAAACTCCTTTGAGTTGGGATCGACTTGAGGGTAGGGTCTTGGTAGGACCATAAGCGATCCAAGAAATGGAAGATCAAATGAAAATGATAAGAAAAAGGATCAATGAATCACATGATTGGAAGAAGAATGTTGATGCGCATCGCATTGATCGTAGTTATGAAGTTAGCAATTGAGTCTTCTTGCAGGAGAAATCGCACAAGAGTTCGATCAAGTTTGGAAAGGAAGGGTCCCATGGCCTATCAAATAGCCTTGCCTAATTCTTTAAGGTGTATGCATAATGTTTTTCATGTATCTATCTTGAGACATTATGTTAGAGATCCTACACTTATGATTGACATGAGTTGTTTGCAAGAATCAGATGAGGGTGCACTCACGGCGGAGCCAATCCACATTCTGGACCATCGCATTCGACAACTATGACGTTGAACAGTCGATTAGGTCAAGGTTCAGTGGGACAATTATAGTTCACAATCAACTACCTGGGAGGACGCATATGATATGCATCAACAGTTTCCATTTTTGTTTGATAGCAATACATTTAGATATTGTCAGATACTTTATTTCTTTACTTGTATACTATGAAACTTCGGGACGAATTTTAAAACAAGAGGGGTTGTATGTAACAACCCACTCTTGCATGCACTGGAGGTGACTTATTATTTGAGGAAACTTGCGTGCAAGTGATCTGGTTCATTATATGACTGTTTTCTTTGCTTATGGATTATGATGATGAGATATGGATTATGATGTTATGTTATGTTATGTTATTTATGCATAGACATGTGTTATTGATTGGTTTCTCCTGAGTGTGCATGATTATGGACAGATTGAGAATGTCAGTGGAATCAATGGAACTCCTTTGATTCCAGATCAAGTTAGGGAGTGGATGTTGTATGGTTTGGGTATTTCTTTTTATACATATGTGACCTATGATCGGGTGTATTACAATGTTGTTTATGGATCGTTGAAATGATTCATTGATGGATGCAGGCTAACGATTTCTTGTTAATCAGACACACATTATCATTAAAGGGGCCATGCATGAAAACCAAATATATCTAGGGAGAGGTGTGGCAACAACCCTGCCAGCGCCTACTAACACTCCCACTGTGGCTCGAATTGTAGGTTAACAATTGCCTAGTTCGATAGACGTACGATGTCATGAGGGAGGAATGAGATAGTCGCTCGTGAATATTCTAAGGGGTGCGCAATAAAGCAAATTCCTTATTCCTTAGAGGCCCTTAGTCTCCCACAATTTATCCTGATGGAGTATTGAATCCAAGGGTTGGACATCTACCAAAATTAGTCAAAAGGAGAGTGGCACCCTTGGAGCACGTAGTGCGTATTTAACGGCACGTCACATAAATGAAGCTTGAATAAAGGGGACTGGCACCATTGGAGCATGTAGTGCGTCTTCAAAGGTATGTCACGATTTTTAACACTAATGAGTCAATGAACCTAGGTGCCTAGAAAAAAATATTTTATTTCGACGTGAAATAAATGTTTTATGAGAAGGAAAAAAATCAAATTAAGAATTTAAAGGAGAAATAATTTATACAAGAATTAATTACTCTTTATTATGCAAAGACATGCTAATTTGGAGCTTAGAAAAAAAAGGGAATTTAAATGCAAAACTGAATATGGAACATAGAAATGAATCCAGTCTAGAGAACTTCCTAAATAAAAATCAACTAATATTTAAGTAATGCATCAGTCATTAAAGGAAATTGAGGGCATAAAGTGACATCAAGGAGCGTTTTTATGAGCTCTTTTAGGTGGGTAACCGAAATTGGCAATTAATTTAATTAATTAAATGAATTGCTGGTACAACTAAGGGATTGGGTGACAAGTGTATGGGGGAGAGTATTTCCTAATTAGTTTATAATAAAAATAATTAACGAGAAATTGACTAGTGGTCACTAAAAAGAAATCTATAAAAGTAATGGGAGAGAAGAGGAAAGGATCATGACTGGTATACGTAAGTTTATGCTGCCAGATTTTTCTTGTGGGAGTTGGGATACCCAACTCGAATACAGAGTGGTAGCTCGGCCTTGCGAGACGATCTCGGAGCTATATTTTCTATGGTTTGTGTGCATGGCCCCTTTGCGGATCGGGAGGATAAGAGGGAAGAAGAATACCCCTATCATAGCTCGGGAGGTACCGGTGAAGTCTTCTCGGTTAACAAGCTGGGAGCGGGATAGAGTGGAAGCGTGGGAGAGCTTCATCGACTTCTCTCCTTCGATCATGGTATTTTCATTTAAATTTGTATTATATCAAGTGTTATTGCATATATGTTTCTGGAATTAGTCTAAAAATTGATATATATGGACACAAAATATGTTGAAAAATAAAATTGTGAAGTTATTGTTTTGATTATCATGAATTGCGAATTATATTGACAGCCACCAAAAGTTTGAAAATTTGTATTAATATAGTTTATGTCTCATTGGATCTCATTTTTAAAATTATAGTAGCCGCGAGAAGATGAAGGAATTAATGTAGTTGTTAACATCTCCTGGATTGATCATCCTTTAGACAGTGCTTGAACCTTCTTTTTAAAACCGTTTTGTGCAAGGAAACCGGAACCCTTCCGGGACGAGAGGCTGTCTCTCCTCCTAGTTGGGGTTGTAGAATCGAATCCGCTCACAGTTGGGTAGGCGACTGATGTGTAGGTAAGGTTGTCACCCCTTTCCTTCTTCGAGGGGATCTTCTACAGCCATAAATGTCTCTGTGTGAACTAAGTCTTAAATGGAAACATCAAACTTGAACTCCAAATCACATCACATTTTTCCCCTTCGCGTTCCTTGGCTTGTATAAACCGTTTGCCCTCCGAGGTCCATCATCTTTCATCCAATTTCGAGCTCCTTCCTGGTGTGTAAAACCCGAAATTATTTTTTGTGCTTGGCATAAGAAAATCGCCCAATTTCGAGCTTCTTCCTGCTGTGTAAAGCCCGAACTTTTTTGTTGTGCTTGGCATAAGAAATTGGCCCAACTTACAGCTCATTCCTAGAGATTTTAGTCCCCAAATTTACCTCTGCATTTTTACATAAGACATGCCCAACGTCCCTGTTGCTTGTTCTCTGGGTTTGGAAGTGTCCTCGGCTCAGAGTCCTTCCATTTTGCTCAGCGAATTTGGGATTACATTAACTAAAAATTTGTTATCCTTACCTAGCGAATTGGTGGTCCTTTCTCAGCGAAACTACCTCTTATCCCTTCAGCGATTTTCTTGTTGTGTTTTTCCTTACTCGGCGAGCTGCCATTCACTCTGCGTGAGCCCAGAAATTCGCCTTTCATCCTGAAATTTACTTCCTTAATATATTACTTCGTTTAATTATCTGGAACCTTTAAAAGTACCATTCTAAGATGTTGAAGGAATGAATCTGGTTGAATTTCAGTTCTATTAAATCTTGGTTATAGTTCTGAACCTTAATACAATGTTTCGGTATGGGTTAGACTGTACTCTTGAACATTGTTCTAGTTTTCACCTTGTTCGATTTGGAAATAGTTGTAAAACCTATAGACACTGACTGGTCAACATCAATAGCCTTTCGTCGTCGATTCTAAACATCCATTATGATATTGACCCTTCCGATAAATTAAAATATCAAGACTCAGATTTCACCTTCACTATTTGGGGTGGCAATGCCTATTGTTCCTACGGTTAAGTTCCTATCCTAAGAGATGGATCTTGCCTTAGTCACCTAATCCTTTTTGGTTCGACATCTAGTTAATGTGATGTCACGGGATAGCATTTCATAATTGGAGCCTTGATGTACCTCTCGGTAAGTCAGTTCCTTGGAACTTGTAATGAAGTAGGTTAATAACCTTTCCTTTTGGGTCTTTGGAACCCTCATGATTATAACCTAACATATCATCTTTAAGTTAGACATTTATTTACTTTTGGCTGCAAATTTTATGAAATTAAATTAGTGGATCATTGGGTGCCTGGAAATAATGGTGAGGATTGAGTAGATATCTTCTTGCGCCTTGAATTAAATAGACAATTTACTCTTGTGAAATGACTAATTGATTACTGATGAATGATTAATTTATTAGTTACTTGTGCCTTGTATTACGTCGTGACTAGATATTTAGATGATTGCGCATTGAAAAATGATGATGTATGTTAGTTAAGTGATCAAGAATAAATGCACGCTTTGATTACTATTGATTTATGTTTAATTCAGGAATTAGATCACGCACACATCTCGAAAAATAAAGTTTATTATAATTCCACCCTTAAAATGAGGTTTTCATATGATTGGTTTATTAATTATACTCTCTTGCGCCCTCCGAAATAAAGTAGATTTCTCATGCATCATGAAATATATAGATGTGTAAATGATTTTGTAATGAATTTCACATGCACCATGAACAATAATGATGTTAATTATTGTTAAAATTAAGTGATTGATTAACCACGTGCCTTGAATAATTAGATGTATGCTTTGCACCTTGAAAATAAATAAAGTGATTACACTTGCGTTTCAACCTTGTCATTGTATGATTGATGTAGTATTTACATTATCTTGCACTTTGAATTTATCGTTGATCATTCTCGTGACATGAATAATTCGCTAATCAATTTAGCATCATGAAATTATGCCGATTGTAACTGATTTAGTAATTAGTTTCCCTTCTACCATTAATTAAGTTGACTTGTGATTGTTCTAGATTTTGTTGTCTCTGGCACGCTACAAAGTTTAATGTTAATGTATGATTGATAAAGATGATAATTACCTTTGCATAATGATTAATTGATGATTATGATTAATTGATTGATCTAGTTGACGTTGGAATAGATTTAGGTGTACATGTCAATTTCTATTTCCATTCAATATGGATATAGATAGTTTTTTATTTTAGTGTACAAATTGGTTCTAACACATTGACTTGTGTACATGCCAATTTCAATTTTTAGTAAATTATTACTTCTATTTCTATTTCAATGTAAATTTACATTGAATGTCAAATTGAATCTTTAATGCATTTTTTTTTTTTTGTAAGTGAGTGTGAAAACCTGTATTAATGTAAGAAGTTATGATACAAAAAGACACAAAGGGAATCCCTTGATCTGCCAAAAAGGAAACAAGATTAGGGATCTCAAATTTTCGATGTCTGAGATAACAGTGGGAGGGTTGGGCTACCACCAAGGGAAACCAACCCACTCCTCCGTAAACCAGTTTGAATGACTAAACCATAACATATACATAAAACATAACCAAAAATAACAGGGGTAGATCCTATACTGAAAACAACTTGACCTGGGGTTGAACCTATGCTACTCTAGGATGATGGGATGTCTTGAGTAGCCATCCTTTCTAGCCTCGCTCTCCTTCCTCTGCTCCAGCATGCACATTTTCCTGATACAAGATGGTGTTCCACTCTAGTCTGCTGGAGTGATTTCCATCTGGTAGACATAGTGTGGGTAAAGGTGGAATTGATCTACCATTTGTTCCATTTTTTCCTTTTGGCTCTTCTGGTCCTCAACTAGTCTCTTTGCACTGGCCTCCAGGTTGCTGAGGCATCTTAGAATTTTTGTGAGAACATTCTTGTGGTCCCTGATAGTCTCCCTGCTGGCCTCTTTCTGGTCAACGTTCATCTTTCCTATCAACATTTTTGTTCGTCGGGCCTCCTCCACCATTTTGTGGTAGGGGATTGTTCTGGGCTACATAGACCCTGGGTCCTTTATCCCATCTTCTTCTTTAATTAGTTCTGTCCAGGCTATTCCCTTGCATGTGGTGTTAATTTCTCTCTCCCACCTATTGATGATTACTTTTCCCTTTGGATCAACCTACGTGAGAAAAGTTCCCTTGGCTTCTCTAGCCTCTTGCTCCATCCTTGTAATCCTTTGGGCTCTTATCGGAGGTTCTTTTCCTTGGGGACCTCTCTTACTTAGGTTTTCTTCATTCTTACCATCTCGGATTTCTTGTGGTGTTTTTTGTCTTGGTTTCTTCTCTTGTTCCTATTCGCCCCTTTTTGATATGTAAGATAGGATCTATAATTTCTTCTCTCTAGTCTCTGGTTATTCCTGGTGTTTCTTATTTTATGGGTTTTCCCCAACTACGAGCTCGTCTCAACAATCATGGGCCACTCATAAACGTGTACCTTATGGTCCTTTTTCACTATTTCAGAGTGTGTGCTCTTGGGAGCCATGTCGTCATCTCTGTGCCAATCCTTTTCCCTACACGTTGTACGACAATCATTACCACTCCCCATATCTGTACTTGGGTGAGGTGTACCCATACTCGACCATTGGAAACCCTTTTTTCCTTCATCCTTTTCCAGCTGTTCATTAACTTTTATTCTTTCCCATGGATATCCCCTGTACTTCTTCCTATGGACAGGACCATGGTGTCATACCTCCTCTAGTTGTGTGACATGGATCTACATTGTAACTCATGTTTGGGTGGTGTCCTATCATATTATGCTTGGATCCTGCATTCCCTTAAGTTATTTCTATGCCTCCATCCTTTATGTGGTCATTCGTACTTCAGTTGTCGTCACAGTATTTTTTCGCTAACTAGATGCAATTTGTTCAGAACTGACCATTCAGAATGTTACTCCAGATAGTGTCTAGTTCTGGTCCTTGATTGTCGAACCCATCATTAGTGATTCTATCCGCTAGTCCATTTGCTGACCGCTGCACCCAATGCAACTCCAATGTGATCCCCATTTGCAAGTGCTCCTGAATATTTTGTAGGTTTTGTGCCAAGCACTAGTGCTGCTAAAATTTTCCCACTCTGGTACCATTTTGGAGTCTCCTTACTGTGTTTATAACCAATGTGGAGTCTCCTTCCACTAAGAAATTTTTCATCCCTTCCCAGCTTAGAATCTCAAGGAGGTCTACAGGGCTTCCAATTTCGCGGCATTGTTGGTTGAGTTTCCTAGACTCCCAGCGTATAGTTGGATGATATTTCCTTTGATGTCCCTGATTACTCCTCCCATTCGTGTCCATCCTGGGTTACCTTTCGACACCCCATCAAAATTAATATTGAGGGAGCCAACTGGTGGTGGTTTCCAATTGCGCTCACCTACATGGAGTTGCCGTGGCCATCTTACCTGATTGTGGTTGTGTCCATATTTCAGGTAGAAGGATTCTAGAATTCGAGAGTCCTGGCATGTGAGTTGTGCTCTTCCTGTCTGGAATTTGCGGCTCTGTACTGTTTCTTTTGTCATGGAGATTATTGTTTCCTTGATCTTCCCTTTCGGGTAGCTTTCGTTCCTAAAGATGCATCAATTCCTTTCCTTTCATATTACCCATATGATCATTCCCGGGATGAGGGTCCAACATAGGTTCACCTCTTTGTTTTCACTGTAATTCTCTTTCCAAATATTGATAGTTGTGGAGATGTTACCTTAGATCCTATTTGACTATCGGAAGATATCTGTCGCCCAGTCCCAAACTTTTGTTGTGTAGGTGCATTCATCAAGGACATGGTTCGTTGTTTCCTCCTTGTATTGATAGATGTGGCATCTGGAAGGACCTATGAATCCTCTTTTCCTTAGGTTTTCCCTAGTTAGAATTCGGTTGTGGAGTATTAACCATTGGAAAATTTTTATTTTTGGCCAATGGGGGTCGTTCCAAAGCTTATCACACTGTTGTGTCAGGTCTTCTTACTCCTAGTTTGCTATATAGTGTCACGATTCTTTGAGATTGAATTCCCCACCATATTTTTGTCCCCATATCAGCTAGTCATTTCTTTCTGTGACTACAATTTTTCATCTCCCCAATTCCTCCTCCACCTCTTTCACTACTATTGCGGTTTGGGCTCTATTTTGTGGGGTGAGAGTGTTCCAGATTCTCCATTTGTTGCGATCTGTTTCTTGTTTCCAGTAATGGTAGACTATGGTTTTACCTTGCACAATCCACTCCTGTTGGAGTGCCTCCCTATCTTGCTTCTCCATTTTGGGCTCATGTTGCCATGCATCCTCCCAGAATCTAGTTGTTATTCCATTCCTTATTTCCCAAAATTTGTATGTTTGAATCCAAGATTTGTTGCACCACGCTAGGTTCCAGATGGTTGAACCTTCCCTGATTCCTCTAAAGTAGACTCTGTCTTGGTCTCTTATGTCTGGGGCATACTTTTCCTTCCACAGGTTTTCCCATGGTGTATTAGTATCTTTGACCCAATGCCACCATAGTTTCACCCCATAAGAAACATTGGTCAGTTGTGGGTCTTATAGCCCCAAACCTCCTTTGATTTTTGGTTTACAGACCTTCTCCCAAGCCACCAGGGCCCATTTTTCCTTGTTTCTGCTCCTCACCACAGGAAGTCGCTTTGGATGGTTATTATTTTTTGTAGTATCCCCTTGGGGGTTGGGAAAATAGACATCATAAAGGTTGGAATTGCTTGCAAAACATACTTGGTCAGAATAATTCTTGTCACTAGGTTGAGGGATATATAAGTCTAGTTTTTTACCCGCTACTGTAATTTGTTGATTATTCCTTCCCAAGTGGACATTTTGTAAGCTTTGTCTATCAGGGGTATGCTCAAGTACTTAGTTGGGAGTGTTTTGCGTTCAAAGCCCAGGATGTTGGCTAAATTCCTTTGGATTGTGGGGCTGGTATTGAAGAAGAAGATCATAGATTTGGAATGATTGATCTCTTCACCTGAGGCTTCACCAAAATATTCTAGGATTCGTTTGAAGGCTTTTGCTTCCTTGACCGTGGGTATGGCATGAATTACGGTGTCATCCACAAACTATTGGTGCATGGAAGTAGGGAAATTTTCAAAAGGTTTGATACCTGTTATTTCACCTATTGTAGTTGCACTTTTAATTCTTCAACCGAGACCTTCCATCATATGGATGAAAAGCAAGGGGGATAATGGGTCTCCTTGTCTAATGCCTCTCATGGGCCAGAAGGGTTTGGCAGGGGCTCCATTTATTAGCAGTGAGTAGCTTGTTGTGGAAACTAGACTGACTATCCAGTTGATCCAGTCTTGGGTGAAACCAAAGGCTAATTTTGTCATAAGATTTTTCTAGGTCTAGTTGTATTATCATTCCCCCAATCTTTTGAATCTTCAGGGAATAGATCAACTCATGGTAATGAATAATATTTTCCATTATATGTCTTCCTTCCATGAAGCCTACCTATTCTTGCGAGATCAATGGGCGTAGGAGGGGTTTCAATCTATTTTCTATAACTTTGGAGATTATCTTATAAACCATGTTGCACAGTTCTATAGGTCTATATTGATCTGGGGTTTTGGCTTCATCTTCTTTGGGGATTAGTGTAATCATTGTAGCAATGAGCGCTTTTAGGATGGAGACTGACCTTATAGAGTATTCCACTACCCTATAAACGTCTTGTTTGACAATCTCCCAGGAGGCTTTGAAATACTCCACTGTGAAGCCATCTGGACCTAGGGCTTTCCCATTTCGCATCTCTTGGAGTACTTGGTCAATTTCCTCCTCCACAATGGGTTTTTTCAGGTTGTTATTTTCTTCCTCGGTGACCAAGAAGGGGATATGTTGGATTATCCTTTGTATGGCCTACGTTCGGTCCTGGTTAGGTTCCTGGGCTATCCCGTGGAAGTGGTTTACCACGGTAGTTTTGATCTCCTTATGTGACTCTCGCTCTATTCTGTCCTGGTCCTTAATCTTCAGGATTTTGTTATGGGTTCTTTTGGCCATGGTTGTTCTATGAAAAAAATTGGTGGTTTGTCCTCCTTCCTTTAACCATCTAATACATGACTTGTTTCGCTAAAGTGTTTCTTCCTGCTAGCATCGAGCTTCCCATGCCTGGGCCATCTAGATCTATTCCTTTTTCCTTTCCTCCATATAGTCCTCTTAAATGCAGGTTTCCTGGAGTTTTTTCATTTTTTCCTCTATGTTGTTTTTCTCTTGGTTTATGTTCCCAAAAGTGTCTGTGTTCCACTCCTTGAGCCTATATTTGATATACTTTAGTTTCTTATAGAGTTTGAGCATCCTTTTCCCTTGCTCTGGTTGCTCCTCCCACCACCACTATTTGATTCTTTCCTTGAAAGTCAGGTGTTCAATCCAAAATTTCCCAAATCTAAAGGGTTTGTTCTTTGGTGTGGTTTGGAAGCATGCTTCTAGTTGCACTGGCTAGTGATAAGATCTCCCCAGGGGAGGATGTTACAATCTAAGGTTAGCTCCTGCATAATGATTGAATATGATACTAGGAATCTGTCGAGTCTTGTTGCTACCTGATACTGGTTCATCCGTTTATTTTTCCAAGTGAACTGTCCATTATTAGTTTTGAGTTCTACCATCTTCATTGTCTCTATGAACTTTGAGAATTCTTCTGCATCCCTATCCAATATTCTTGTACCTTTTTTTTCCTTCGCAAGTGATGTGATGATGTTGAAGTCCCCTGCCAGGATCCATTGGAGGTTTTTGGATCAGGTTTTAAGGTCTTCTAAGTCTCGTATCATTCCTCTCTTTTCCTCTGCCACCTAGGACCCATACACATTAGTGCATAGAATCACCTATGTGTTCCCAATGATTTTCATCCAAACTGTAAGGGTGTGCCAAGTCGCTTAAGTTGTTATTAGGTTCAGTACTTGTGGGTTCCACAAGGTGAGAATTCCTCCTTTCATTTGGTGGCTCTCGATAGCCACCATCTTGTACTTGTGTCATTGTTGTTTACTGATTTCCTCCATTCTTTCTATATTACATTTTGTTTCTTGTATAAAACAAAGATCTGGTTGTTCTTTATTTAGTCTATTCCTAAGGATTATTTTCCTTCTCGGGCTGTTTAGAACTCTTATATTACAGGTTATAATCTTCATTTAAACATGTGGGGGGGATTTAGGGAAGATTTTCTTTATCCTACCTGATTTTATCAGTAGTGCTCCAAGCTCCTATAGGGCTACACTATTTGATTTCTTGACTTTTTTCCTCTGCATCTACTTGGGTGAGAGTTGTGGTTGTCCCTCATCGGCTTTGAATCCTAGGTGTCCAATCTCCCCATGTGTGCTCTTTAGTCCTCTGGCTTTGGCTTCCTCCCTTAGGAGAAACAGGTATTGAATGCGGTCAAGTTTCTCTATTGGTACATTGTCTACTCCCGATATTTTCCATTGCTCCATTATATTTGAGAGATCTATCCCTTCCCTTTCCACAAGGTCTCTGAGATCAATATATTCTATGCCTACTTCGCTTGGGGTCATTTCCGCATCTCCCTCTGCTTCTTTAATGGGGTTGTTTTCATCTCTTTTTTCTCCATCCATTGGGGTTACACAACTCCCCTATTCCTTCTTATTGCTTGGCCAATTAGTGGGATCGTTTGTTTCTTGTTCTCTGATTTCTTGAGCTTTTATTGAGTCCTTTTCATTTTCTGCCCCTTTGTTCATTTTCTCCCTTCCTTCTGTTTTGTTCCGGGTCTCGGGATTATTTCCTGTTGGGGTTCTACTCTGCTTTTTGTTTTCTCTGCTTTTGGGGTTCGTCTTTATAAACATGTCCTCATCATGTTGTGGTTTGGGGTTTTCCTCTCCCTATATTATTAAGAGGTAATTCTCTGATCAACTGGCCATGTTCATGGCGTCTTCTGCATCTAATGGGGATTTGTTCATAATCTATTTTTTGGATCCATTCCTCATCCCTGAATTCCAGACTTATGGCTTCTGGGAGTGCTCCCGACACATCCATTTCTATGCAGATTATTGCGTAAGATGTATATATCCCTTTTACGGTGGCTTCTGAGGCCTTCACATATTTCCCCAATTTGTTTCCTATTACTTCAAAAGTATAGGGTAATGAGTAGTCTATAGGTAAGGAGTAAAATATCAGCTAGACCAAAACCTTTTTGAAAGTCTCTTTTTCTGGGGAGAAATTTTCCTTCCATGGCCACATGTATAGTCCTGCTGAGGTGTGGAAGTATGGACCACCCTCAAAGACTCTATCCTTGTCCTTCAAGTTCATGAATACTTCTTTGAAGAAGCCTTTCGAGCCCAGGTGGAGTTCCACTTCTCCGTTTGTCCCCCAATGGTATTTAATCTGGTTTCATAATGTTCTTTCTATGGGCCACAAACCCATGAACTTGCATATTAGCACATGCGTCTTCATTTGGTCTCTGTAGAGTTGCGTTTGTGGACCCTCCAGTATCACCTTGGGTATCATTGTTGTTTTGGGTTTTCATGGGTTGCTCCCTTCTACCCTGATGGCATTCTTTTTGTCTTGCGCCTCACTGTGAGTTTCTTTGGCTTCTTCTCCCATGCACTCACTTTTTCCCTGGTTCCTCTCCTGGCCTTTTTTTGAGTCTAATCCTGAGGTGTCTATCACTGGTGTCTTCAAAACTACACCTCTTGGCACTTTCCATCTTTATACCACTACCTGTTTGTATGAGGGGGTACCCTTACCCCCCCTTTGGTGCTCACGCTATTCTCTGTTATGGCCGCGACTGTCAAACCCTAGCTTGCAGTTGCTCCGCGACTCCCCCAATTAAAATTTTATTTTTTAATGCATTGATTTCATTGTACATTTCAATTTCTAGATACATTGATTTCAGTGTACATGTCAATTTATATTGCATTCATTTAAGTACATACATGTCAATTTCAATTTCTATTTCTATTTCTAAAGAATTGATTTCATATACATGTCAATTTTTATTTCTATTCAATATACATATACATAATTGTGGATTTCAATGCACATGTCAATTTCTAATGCATTAACTTCAATCTACATGTCAATTTTAATTTCCAATTTACTATATTTTTATTTCAATTTATATCTCAATGTAAATTTCTATTTCTATTTCAATTTTTGTTCAAGATTTGTGTACATGTCAATTTCTATTTCTATTTCAATATATATAAAATTTCTAATGCATTGTTTTTAGTTTACATGTCAATTTGTGATGCATTGAAATCAATGTACATGTTAATTTCAATTTTTATTCAATGTCAATTTCCATTTCCATTTCAATATCAATTTCTATTTTAATTTCTATGTCAATTTCAATTTAAAGCACAAGGACTTTCTACAAAAGATATGGTTGCACTCACACTCTGAGGTACATTACTAGTAATTCTCCTTCTTCATTTTAACAATCCATAACAAAAACATTTGAATGTATCATGTTTACAATACATGTTAAACAAAAAAAATTGAATTTATCATGTTTACAATACATGTTAAACTATTTCTAGTTTAGTTTTAGTATCGCAAGTATGCATACAATTGGTCAATCAAGGTACACCATATTCTGTAATCTCATTTGATATACTGAGTTAGTATTTTCTCCTATTGCATATCCCTCTTTAGTTTTTTCTCTATAGAATTGATTTTTATATAATGTAAAAATAATATTTAATTTCAATATATAATGTTAGAGGAAAATTTAAATATTCATTATTTTTAGATTTTTGTAGTGAGAAAGTTCACAAAGTTTTTGCATATTTTCTATAATTAAAACCATATTATAATCAATGTTTTGATTCTCAAACCAGATTCATCTTCAAAAACAATAGTCTAATATAGAATATACTAACATTCACAATAAATACACAAGATTCACAATAAATACACATGATCCAAGACATATCGAAACCAAACTTGTCGACTAAAACGAAACTCTAAAAGAAATATATAATAGTAATATATACTAGTAATATATAATAAACTAAATCATATAATGAATATTGTATATAAAATAAATTGTAATGTAGAATAAAGTCTAAACTACATTTTATATTATATTTAAATAGTATATGATGTATAAAAGTTCAGTGGATGTAGCTTGGGTGGTTTGGAGGAATGATTTCATTGTTGGAAGATTGGTTGTTGTCATTGATGTCAACCCTAGTCATGGGTTTTGGACCGTAAGATTGATGAAGGTATTTGGACATGAAGGAAAATGCACATGTAGATACAACACCCATGGATGAATAGTATACATCATATTGTTTCCGGTGGTATGTGCCACGTCACGTGGATCCTCATGGTTGAGGAGAAATGAATTTTTGAAGATGTCAAAGTGAATTGAAGAAGGAAGTACATGTAGGCCCTGAATATAATTAGAGAAAAGAATTACAAAATAAGAAAGTGTCAGGTTGGCCCTAATGTTAAAAGAAAGTGACATAAATGGTATAAATAAACATCATTATACATTCATTTGATATAAGTCAAATTTCAGAGGAAATAAGAAGAAAAGAAGGCCAAATTTCAAGGGAGGATGAAGTCTATTGGTGATGCATTCTAAGGTATGTTATTTTCAGGTCATCTTACCATTTTTGCTATAAATTTTTTTCTAGAACGATTCAGATGGTGAAATATCTATGGTATTGAGAAGACATATCAAGGTACCTCTGGTAAAAATTTTAGCTCTTGATTCACTATAATTATGGAGATACACTCTGTGGAAGATAGAGTTTGTGACTAGTCCTGAAGCTAGTCAATAAATAGGTGTTCCAAGTAAAATAGTCATAACTTCTTCATCGAGAATCCAAATTGTGACATCCCCAAAAATAAAATATTTTTTAAAATTTAAATTTCCTAGAAATTAATTCTGTTTTTAGTAAATTCAAATTTGGATTTTTTTTGCCATTTATGGCAATTCCGAATTTCAAATTTGATATTTGTAATTAATTATTATGACTGCTGGGCGGAGATCTAATTAGACTCAACTAACTATTTGACTATGACACTTGTATAAAAAAAGAATATTTATATTGATTTCACGAGGACAAATGGAACAACCAAGTTAAAATCAATTGACCATAACTCCATGAGTGGGGAGCATGTTGGAACTACTTCTAGGTTGATTATTACAAGTGGCAAATCAATGATTTGGCCATTGGCAGCCCCTAAAAATCAGGGATTTAGAAAGCTACATAAATTCCCAAGGGAGGGAAAATACCTAGGCAAATTGATAAATAGCATATGTGAGGAGGCAGGACGCTCCCACGTATGGGAGGAAAGGATACTATTGATTTTTCCTTGTTGTTATGAACACTACTGAGCGAGTGTGAGGCAATAGGAATCTCTTGGAATCGAAGGAAATTTCTGAGGAGAAGTTTTCCAAATTCTCCCTCATGGATTTATGGTCAGGCTAGGGGGTGAATCAGGCAAGTGATTTTGGCTGCCCTATTCTACAGTTGGGAGGAACGTGGTTGTTCCCTTTGTCTTCCCGCGCACTGGTTCATATATGTAAATATTCTCCTGCTTTGTTTGAATGTTTTGTGTATCTGAAATTTTTCATCTAATTGTGCTAAGTTGAAATAATTTCTATGGATGATATATGTTCGTAGTATGAAGTTTATAATCAAAGACTAAATTCTGGGAATGGTTCCTCCTGAAACTAAAATGCTAGGCAAAAATTTCTATATACAAATGAACTTGAAAGAACAGATCCATCTACAGGATATGTTTAACTCTGTAATCAAAATTCTAGTTAGGATTATCTGTGTATAAATGTGCTTGAAAGGAACATATCTATTTATAGGCATATGTTCATTTCTGTGACTGAAATTTTGAGCATATCTATCTATGAATAATCGAAGTTGAGTAAGTTTGTACATATATAAACGTTTACGTGTATCTCTGTAATTAAATTTTCATAAAATCGTATCACTTAGCGGAGACTTCCTTTCTAGTATAACTTGGAATTGAAGAGAAATACAAGACAACACGAATCCTATGGATCATATATATGTTTATATATTATACATATATACTATTTTGGAAACTGTATAGGCGTCACAACAAACCGAAAGTGGACTATCTACAACATAAATAGTTAATATTATATATGTGTGTTCATGTATTATATGAACCATATACTAATCAATAGTATGTATCAACAATAGGTAAATTAAATGCTAGATGCGTAAAGACCGATGAAATTGAAAGTTAAAAAAAAAAATCTGGAACCCCTTTTTATATATTATATCTGCGCTAGAAAGTACAATGAAATGGTCTGCTTCAAGAATTTATATTGATATCGGAATATTGTTGACAGTCAGAATTTAATCATTCTATATTACTCTACTTTCTTTATGCGACATGTAAAGAAGAAGAGTCATGAATCTTGCATTAATTAAACATAGACAAAAAGTTCAAGCACAGATTTAGGGCAGGTATGAAACTACGCAGCCGATGAAATTATAAATAGTTTATATGGCAGATTATTATAATGATCATTTCCTTGACAAACAAGAATCAAACTTCAAACTGGGTACAATAAAATTAAAAACCAAGGAAAAAATTTGACCTTTGCATCAGGGATGATTAAATCCCGAAGCATTTGTGTTAAGGAACTCGAGTACCTTTCCCATGAAAAGGATGGCTGAGATCCACTCAAGATCGTTTTAAATTCTCTTTGAGCCGAAAAGGCTCCCTCAAGTCCCTATTGGAACCTCAATTTACAAAATCCAGAGTCCCTCCATGAAAACTCCACCGATACAAACATGCACCAGCAGAGAGTCTTCACCTCCACGCAACCCCAATGCTATGCCCTCGGGCCAAGCCAAGAGGCACCCTTTGCAAATCGGGACTCCAGGAAGTCAAAAAAAAGTACCTTGGTTCTCGCCTTTATGATATTACCATAAACAAGGCCTTAACGCAAGCGCCTTTCATGACTTGCGATCTCACGAGTTCGTGAGTCAAAAACACTCAACTCCAAACCTCCAATACCTGAGATGCGATATGGGTATGGCTTCCTCCTCGCTAGCGCTTGCTACATATAACCGTGGGCTAGGCTGAACACTAGAACTACTTGCAACTTGCGACTTCACAAGTTGGAGTGTTGAAACTTTGTTCTCCTCCTTTGCGAAACCTCGAAGCACGATAAGTGAGTGATGGGTTGACTCCTTCTAGGGTGACGCATGTACGCCACTTGTCGCTTACTTCCACCTTTTTTTGTGTTGTATGTTTGCGCCACCTATCAACCATGCGGTCCCCACCTAATGTATGTGCCACGTGTCACACGATCCCTCGACGCTTGACACTTCATGACTCTTGTGCCACCTATCAGCCACGATGTCCCCACCTAACATATGTGACATGTGTCACACGAGCCCTGGCCGCTCGACACTTCACATCTTCTGCAGTCGAAAAGAAATGCTTCCAACCTTTGAACCCTCGATACACAATACCACGTGGAGGTTTTGATCCAATGGATATCCTGCTCCAAGATCCAATAGTTGGAATAATTTATCAATATCGTCAATCGTGAATCCTTTCTCCTCTCTACACATATAAATATTTCTCATAAGAAAGAATTTTGGGATCACGAATCCTAAGTCCTTCATAGTCCAAGTTCTACATAGTATGACACATATAAATGTTTGGAAGCTTAGGACTTATAGAAATGTTAGAGTAATGGACAGTTATCTTAGCATGATTTGGACACCTATATATTGGTTGATTAAAATGGATAACCATAGTATAATAAACTTATCATAGTTTAATACTGGAGAAAACGATCATTTTATCCTAAGAACAAATCTATCAAGTTAATTAGGATTAATGTTCCAGAGAAGATTTTTTTTTTTTTGGGTCAAAATTAAGGTATATTACATATGGTATCAGAGAAAAAGTTACAACACTAGGTCTGAACAGGGCCACATTAATTACTTAGTATACACTCTGATTTATGTAAAACTAATAAATCTTGTGGTTTCAAATAGAAATCCCTTTCTGTTTTGTGTTGATTATGGTAGATGAGGAAGGTGCAGAAATCAGGATGGAAGGAAATCCGCAGCAAAGACCTCCTGGAGATCCAAGACAGAACAGTGATGGAAGCTCACCCACGGAGGTGTTGGAAACAATGAGGAATCTTGTTGTTGAACTGCAGGTTTTCAAGGTCGACAATGAAAAATTGAAGAAAGCACAGTAGGAACAACAAGAGATAAATGAATTCCCATTGCATAGTATAGTAACCAAGAAAAGCCGAAAAGACAATAATCATGATGAAGAGGTTAGCAAAAGGGCCTCCAAGAATTCTGGTTTGGAAACAGAAAAAGGAGACAGTTCATCTAAAGGGACACCTTCAGCTAAAGATAAAATTATAACAAATAGAAAAAGGAAACAAATGGACCACCTTGAAGGAGAATTTAAAAATATTAAACTAGATACCTTTGATGGAGAATCCACGACAGGAGAAGAAGTTGAGGCATGGTTGTTGGACATCAAAAAATACTTTCAGATCTATAACTATTCTAGCAACATGAAGGTCAGAATGGCCATCTACAATATGAAGGGGAAATCTAGCATTTGGTTGCAGGACCTGAAATTGGCCAAGGGCCTAAAGGAGAAACAATTGGAATGGTCCGACTTTAAGAAGTATTTTAAGAAACAATACCTTTCTAAAAGCTATTATGAAAGGAAGAAGAAAGAATTTTATGAGTTACGACTCGGGCAGATGACGATGGAAGACCTTATAAATAAATTTATGGAATTACTAAGGTTCTTACCATACATCCAGGAGGATAAAGTAAAAATCCAGCGATTCTTAAGCTGTTTACCACAGTCCTACAGGGACAGAATTGAGTTTGACAACCCCAAATCCTTGAGTGAGGTATTCAGGAAAGCCCAAATGTGCTACGACCAGTATAAACAATGGGTAGAATTTCCCAAGGCCTAGAAGGATAAGAAGCAAGATCGAATGAACCAGTAGAAGAAGGGATACCAGCCAGCTCGTTATCAGCATGCAACAAAAAGTTTCCCGAGGAAGGATTTTCACTCCAATCATCTGAATGCGCAAGGTAGCGGTAAACAGGTAAACCTAGGAACAAAGAAGTTTGGGGACAACTTCCACAACCCATTAAAGTGTTGGGAATGTGGAGAGCCTCATCTAAGGAGGAATTGTCCATGCTTAATTTCAGCAAACAGAACTGTTGTTCACAATTTGTAGGAAGCCTCGACAGTGGGAGACGTGGGAAGAAGCCTGCATCGGATAAATGCATCCATAGATGGTAGACAAGCTAACCACCAGTCCTCGGTGGTAGAGATCAAAGGTAAAATCAATGACACTCGAATTTCTATTTTAATTGACCCTGGAGCTACGTTAAGTTATATTACTCCCGATGTAGTAGAGTCGAATAAACTTAAGGTACTGAAACACGCAAAATCATGGCTTGTACAACTAGCAACATGTACTAAAAGGAAATTAGTTGACTTTATCTCTGATTTTGAGTTCATCTTAGATGGTCAAAAGATAAGGACCAATCTGAACATCCTACCACTAGGATCTTATGATATGATTATTGGGATGGATTGGTTGGAACAACACAAAGCAATACTAGACTGTTATACAAAGATACTTAGTTATAAAGATGATTTTGGCACTGTTAAAAGAAGCCATGGCATACCAAAACCTATATCAGTCAGAAAAATTTCATCGATACAACTCAAGAAATGTATTCAAAAGGGATGTCAAGTTTATGCCATCCAAGTGACGAATCTATTAGAAAAAGAGGATAAGCCAAAGTTAGAAGACTTTGTTATCCTACGTGAATTCAGAGACATGTTTGTGAAGTCATNAGTGATTTATCTAGACATGGGATCCTGACAAGAAACATTTCATGGTTTGAGACCAATTGTTAACATTGTAGATTGAGGATATCTATTTCCTCACAGGATTATCATGGTGAGGGGCCACGATGAATAGGTCAGCAAAAGGGCCTCCAAGAATTCTGGCCCAGAAACAGAAAAAGGAGATAGTTCGTCTAAAGGGACACCTTCCAATGAAGATAAAATTATACCAGACAGAAAAAGGAAACAAATGGACCACCTTAAAGGAGAATTTAAAAAGATTAAACCAGCTACCTTTGATGGAGAATCCGGGACAGGAGAAGAAGTTGAGGCATGGTTGTTGGACATCAAAAAAATAATTTCAGATCTATAACTATTCCAGCAACATGAAGGTCAGAATGGCCATCTACAATCTCAAGGGGAAAGCCAACATTTAGTGACAGGACCTGAAATTGGCCAAGGGCCTAAAGGAGAAATAGTTGGAATGGTCCAACTTTAAGAAGTATTTTAAGAAAAAATACCTTTATGAAAGCTATTATGAAAGGAAGACAAAAGAATTTTACGAGTTACGACTCAGACAGATGACGATGGAAGACCTTATAAATAAATTTATGGAATTACTAAGGTTTGTACCATACATCCGGGACGATAAAGTAAAAATCCAACGATTCTTAAGATGTTTACCACAGTCCTACAGGGATAGAATTGAGTTTGACAACCCCAAATCCTTGAGTGAGGTATTCAGGAAAGCGTGAATGTGCTACGACCAGTATAAATAGAGGGCAGAATTTCCCAAGGCCTGGAAGGATAAGAAGCAAGATTGAATGAACCAATGGAAGAAGGGATACCAGCCAACTCCTTATCAGAATGCAACAAAAAGTTTCCTGAGGAAGGATTTTCACTCCAATCATCTGAATGCGCAAGGCAACGGTAAACCTGGGAATGAAGAAGTTTGGGGACAACTTCTGCGAGCCATTAAAGTGTTCTAAATGTGGCGAGCCTCATCTAAGGAGGAATTTTCCACGTTTAATTTCAGCAAACAGAACTGTTGTTCACAATTTGCAGGAAGCCTCGACAGTGGGAGATGTGGGTAGAAGCCTGCATCAGATAAATGCAGCCATAGATTGTCGACAAGCTGACCACCAGTCCTCGGTGGTAGAGATCGAAGGTAAAATCAATGACACTTGAATTTTTTTTTTAATTGACCCTAGAGCTACATTAAGTTATATTACTCCTGATGTAGTAGAGTCTAATAAACTTAAGGTACTGAAACACGTAAAATCATGACTTGTACAACTAGCAACAGGTACTAAAAGGAAAGTAGTTGACTTTATCTCTTATTTTGAGTTCAACTTAGATGGTCAAAAGATAAATACCAATCTGAACATCCTACGATTAGGATCTTATGATATGATTATCGGGATGGATTGGTTGGAACAACACAAAGCGGTACTATACTGTTATACAAAGATACTTAGTTATAAAGATGATTTTGGAACTGTTAGAATAGCCCAAGGCATACCAAAACATGTATCAGTCATACAATTTTTAGCGATGCAACTCAAGAAATGTATTAGAAAGGGATGTCAAGTTTTCTCCATCCAAGTGACGAATCTATTAGAAAAAGAAGATAAGCCAAAGTTAGAAGACTTTGTTTTCCTACGTGAATTTAGAGACATGTTTGTGGATGAGATACCAGAATTACCTCCTAGAAGGGAAATAGACTTCTCCATAGACCTAATACTCGGTTCAACCCCTATCTCAAAATCACCCTACCGAATGAGTCTACCAGAACTGACAGAATTAAAAATACAATTACAAGAATTATTGGACAAAGAGTATATTAGACCGAGTGTTTCGCCATGGGGAGCACCAGTCCTCTTTGTGAAAAAGAAAGATGGTACTCTAAGACTATGTATCAATTATAGACAACTGAAAAAAATGACTATTAAGAACAAATACCCCTTACCAAGGATAAATGATCTGTTCGATCAAGTGGGTGGAGCCAAGATGTTTTCAAAGTTGGATTTACGATTCAGTTATCATCAAGTTAGGATAAAAGATGAGGACATAAAAAAAAACATCTTTTCGGACAAGATATGGACACTACAAATTTGTAGTCATACCTTTTGGACTCACTAACGCACCAGCCACGTTTATGTGCCTGATGAACAGTATTTTCAGTCAATACTTAGACAAGTTCATGGTAGTATTTATCGACGATATTCTAGTCTATTAAAAAATGGAGGAAGAACATGATGAACACTTAAGGATAGTGCTGCACATGTTGACAAAACACAAACTGTATGCCAAATTTGACAAGTGTGACTTTTATCAAAAAGAAATACAATATCTAGGACATGTAATTTCAGCAGAAGGCATTTCCATAGACCCGGAGAAGACAAGATCCATTATGGAATGGCCGGTACCTAAGGATGTAGAAGATATCCATTCATTCATGGGAATCACCGGATATTACCATAGGTTTATAGAAGGATTTTCCAAGATAGCCTACCCTATAACATCATTACAAAAGAAAGGAACCAAGTTTAATTGGTCAAAGAAGTGTCAAGACAGTTTTAACAAGATGAAGGAATCATTGAAAACTGCACCCATTCTGAAGGTAGCAGACCCAGATAAAGACTTCACCGTATGTGTTGATGCAAGTAAAGAAGGACTAGGTGGTGTCCTAACTCAAGAAGGGCACGTTATTTGTTATGAGTCCCAAAAATTAAAGGAACATGAGTGAAATTATTTCACTCACGACTTAAAATTAACAGTGGTAATACACGCCTTAAAAATGTGGCGACACTACATAATGGGCATAAAATTTCTACTATTAATGGATAATAGCAGGGTGAGGTATCTGTTTAACCAACCAGATCTTAATGCAAGACAAGCCATATGGCTATCCTTCTTGAGCAAATTCGACTTCGAGGTCAGACATATCAAGGGTAAGGAAAATAAAGTAGCAGACGCTTTAAGCAGAAGAGTCCATGGGTTATTGGAGATAAACATCAGTAGGGCAGAAAGTGATCTGGAACAAAGAATAAGAATGACAAGTATTAACGACGAAAATTACACGAAGATGATAGCAGAATTACAAAACAGTACAACAAACTCAGATAAACCAGATCTAAGTATCGACAAGAAGGGACTATTACGATTTAAAAACAGACTTTACATACCAGATTCAACAGAGTTAAAATTAACTGTTTTAGACGAAGTGCATAAGAAATTGTATTATGGCCATCCAGGTTACTAGAAAACAATAACAACACTCAGAAAACTATTTTACTGGCCTAATATGAAGGGCGGAATAGCAGAGTACTTGGCTAGGTGCCAAGATTGTCAGCAGGTTAAGGCCGAGCACCAGCACCCAGCCGGCCTATTACAACCATTACCAGTACCAGAATGGAAATGGGAGACTATATCACTGGACTTTATAACAGGTTTGCCTAAAATTCAGAAATAAAATGATTCTATCATGGTTGTAATTGATAAACTCAGTAAGTCTGCAAACTTTATTCCTATAAAGTCTACTTTTAAAGCTATAAACATTGCTGAAATATTCATGAAAGAAATTTTTAGACTGCATGGTATTCCTAAAATGGTGGTTTCAGTTAGAGACATAAAATTTACATCCACTTTTTGGAAGGAATTGTTTACAGGGATAAACACTAACTTGAATTTCAGTACAAGCTATCACCCACAAATGGATGGATAGACCAAAAGGACAAACCAAATCATAGAGGATATGCTCTGCATGTATGTAAGAACAAAACGGAACAAGTGGGAAGACTACCTACACTTGGTAGAATTTGCGTATAACAATGGATACAAAACTTTGGCTAAGTTAAGCCCTTTCGAAATATTGTACAGCATGAAGTGTACGACTCCAATTAGCTGGGATAACCCAGCCGACAGACTCATGGTTGGACCAGATATGCTCCAAGAAATGGAGAACATGGTAAGGAAGGTACAACAGAACTTGAAAGAAGCACAGGACAGACAGAAGAGCTATGCAAATCAGAAAAGAAGACACTTGGAATTTCAAGTGGGAGACCATGTTTATTTGAAGGTCAAAACCCAAAAAAGCTTGTTGAAGTTAGGGAATTGTGCCAAGCTGGCACCCAAGTTTTGTGGGCCCTTTGAGATACTAGCTCGAATTGGACCCATAGCATATCAACTTGCACTTCCAGCTAATCTAAGAATTCATAATGTATTTCATGTTTCGTTGCTGAAAAAGTATATTCATGACCCTACTCATAAGATTGATTGGAACTTGGTGTAGGTGGAACCCAAAGGCAATTTCCAAGTGGAACCCTTGCGCATTATAGACCAGAGACAAATAGCACTTCGAAACAAATCCCTCGCTCAGGTAAAGGTGCAATGGAAGCACTTTAGTCCTGAGGAGGCCACTTGGGAGTTGGAGGGAGATTTGTGGAAATATCATCCAATCCTATTCCAAGAAAGGAACAAACATTGAGGACAGTGTTTTACTGAAGGGGGAAAGAATGTGACATCCCCAAAAATAAAATGTTTTTTGAAATTTAAATTTGCTGGAAATTTATTCCGTTTCTAGTAAATTTGAATTTGGAATTTTTTTTCCATTTATGGCAATTCCGAATTCCGAATTTGTTATTTGTAATAAATTATTATGATTGTTTGGTAGAGATATGATTAGACTCAACTAACTATTTGGCTATGACACTTGTATAAAAATAGAATATTTATATTGATTTCAGGAGGACAAATGGAACAACCATGTTAAAATCAGTTGACCATAACTCCATGAGTGGGGAACATGTTGGAACTACCTCTAGGTTGATTATTACAAGTGGAAAATCAGTGATTTGGTCATTGGCAACCCCTGAAAATTAGGGATTTAGAAAGCTGTGAAAATTCCCAAGGGAGGGAAAAGACCTAGGCAAATTGATAAATAACATATGTGAGGAGGCAGGACGCTACCAAGTATGTTGGGAAAGGAAACTATTGATTTTTCCTTGCTGTTATGAACACTATTGAGTGAGTGTGAGGCAAGAGGAATCTGTTGGAATTGAAGGCCATTTATGAGGAGAAGTTTCCCAACTTCTCCCTCATGGATTTATGGTCAGGATAGGGGGTGAATCGAGAAAGTGATTTTGGCTGCCCTATTCTACGGTTGGGAGGAACGTGGTTGTTCCCTTTGTCTTCCCAAGCACTGGTTCAAATATGTAAATATTCTCCTACTTTGTTTGAATGATTTGTGTATCTAAAATTATGCATCTAATTGTGCTAAGTTGAAATAATTCCATGGATGACATCTATTCATAGTATGAAGTTTATAATCAAAGACTAAATTTAGGGAATGGTTCCTCCTGAAACTAAAATGCTAGGCAAAACTATCTATATACAAATGAACTTGAAATAATAGATCCATCTACAAGATATGTTTAACTCTATAATCGAAATTCTAGTTAGGATTATCTGTGTATAAATGTTCTTGAAAGGAACAGATCTATTTATAGGCATATGTTCATTTCTGTGACTGAAATATTAAACAGATCTATCTATGAATAATCGGAGTTGAGTAAGTTTGTACATATATAAACGTTTAGTTGTATCTCTGTAATTAAATTTCATAAAATCGTATCACTTAGCGAAGACTTCCTTTCTAGTATAACTTGGAATTGAAGAGAAATACGAGACAACACAAATCCTATGGATCATATATATGTTTATATATTATACATATATATTATTTTGGAAACTATATAGGCGTCACAACAAATTGGAAGTGGACTATCTACAACATAAATAGTTAATATTATATATGTTTGTTCATGTATTATATGAATCATATATTGATCAATAGTATGTATCAACAACATGTAAACGAAATGCTAGATGCGTAAATACCGATGAAATTGAAAGTTAAAAATCTAGAACCCCTTTTTATATATTATATTTGACGCTAGAATAGAAAGTACAATGAAATGGTCTGATTCAAGAAGTTATATTGATATCGGAATACCGTTGACAGTCATAATTTAACCATTCTGTATTACTCTACTTTCATTATGCAACATGAAAAGAATAAGAGTCATGAATCTTGCATTAATTAAACACAAGCAAAAAATTCGAGCCCAGATTTAGGGTAGGTATGAAACTATGCAGCGGAGGAAATTATAAATGGTTTATATGGTAGATTATTATAATGATCATTTCCTTGCCAAACAAGAATCAAACTTCAAACTGGGTACATTACAATTACAGACTGAGGAAAAACTTTGACCTTTGCATCAGGGACGATCAAATCCCGAAGAGTTTGTGTCAAGGAACCCGAGTACCTTTCCCATGAAAAGGATGGCCGAGATCTGCTCAGGATCATTTTAAATTCTCCTTGAGCCAAAAAGGATCCCTCGAGTCCCTATTGGAACCTCAATTTACACAATCCATAGGCCCTCCATGAAAACTGTTAAGGTCCTAACCCTCACATAGGTAGATCAATGTATTCGGATGTAATAAAGGTTAATATTAATAAGGCCTTTCAATAAAATAGAATAAGGAGGATGTAAGAAGACCTAATTGAAGCTTCTGCTTCTAGAGGGATGTTCCTCTAGATTCTTCTCTTAATAGACATATTTAGTATAAATAAGGGTCGAGGGTATGAAAACCCTAGCTTGGAGATTATTGTAACAGAGTGTTGCTCGACTGGAGGTTTCCCCCTCGAAGAGGCCTATGAACATTTCTTTTTGAATCAAAGTGTTATTTCAGTTGTTGTTCTCATATTATTTCTGTGTTATTGTGGAGATTATGTTGGTTATATTACTGTTATCCTACGATTTCTAGCATTTTATTTCTGTTCTGCGTATTTATTGTATCTAGTATCTTGCAAGTGGTATCAGAGAACTTTCCTTGGCAGAAATTGTGGGTATTTTTTTTTCCAGGGTAGAGACATATTCCGGCATCTTTAAGCCACAGAGATATGTTGTTACATGCATAAACCCGCGGTTGAGGGATTCATATACGTAGGAAATACAAGTGGTTCTCAAGCGCACATCTGTTGGCCACCCTTGTAACATCTGTTGGTACCCGTTCGAGTGGTAGCGCATCAGACAACACCTGTGTAAGGATCAGCCTAGATTTCATGAATCCCTCTTTAGATAAACCCATCGGCCACCAGACTGCTATAGTTTCACCAAGAACAGCACTCGGGAAGATACTCTCTAGTACCTAGGTAGTCGGGTAGTATAGCTAAGGGTATGGTCTATCCTCCTTAGTTAGTGCCCTGAGATATTGGGTCGAGTACTACTGTTGGACCCTGCACGTATATCAGAGATCTATAGCACAAGGCAAACCCTTGTCTGTAGAACCCTTGAATACCTAACCCTTGGGGAACATAAACATAAACAAATTAAACTAACCAGATCTATTGTCGCGCAAATGTGTTCGGGTTGCCAAGTAAATACACATTTCTTTTTGGTTAAGAATTTGTGGATTTCAGCACTGCAACATTCTTTAGACCAAAGTATAACCCTGCAGCTGTAAAAAAAAAAAAAAGTCTGGAAATTTTTTCACCATTATTTGAGACCTATTCCATTAGATTCATCTCTTCTCCCTTATCACATTCATCCATATCACTTTTATGAAAACATTTCTGACCCCGCCCGCTCCCTTTTCAGTTCACCCATCCTCATGGCCCATACCCGTAGCCAAGAACTGGAGTCTTGCTTCAACACCTTGCAATCTAGTTTCCTTGAGACCCAAAAAGAAGTGCAACAACTCAATGATACTATTGCCTCCCATGATACATCCATCAATACCACCATAAATGAA